>VZTT01005560.1:27548-39477 GCA_013400855.1 Buphagus erythrorhynchus | reverse complement strand
GAGCCGAGCCGGGCCGGGCCGGGCCGGGCCGAGCCGAGCCGAGCCGAGCCGAGCTAATCCGAGCCGAGCCGAGCCAAGCCCGGCCATGCCGAGCCGAGCCGAGCCCAGCCCAGCCCAGCCCAGCCCGGCCATGCCCAGCCGAGCCGAGCCGAGCTGAGCCGAGCCGGGCCGGGCCGAGCTGAGCCAATCTCAGCCAAGCCGAGCTGATCCGAGCCGGGCCGGCCCGGCCGAGATGAGCCAAGCCCGGCCATGCCCAGCCGAGCCGAGCCGGGCCGAGCCAGGCCGAGCAGAGCCGATCTGAGCCGAGCCGAGCCGAGTCCTGCCCAGTTCTGTGAGCACCACGCAGCTCTCGCTCACCTCCGGTGGTTTGAAAAGCTGTCAGCAGAGGCATCACAGTGGCCTTTTTGCTGTAATTTCCCCTGAAGTGCTATTTGGCCTCCTGGATACTTTCCTGGGAATTTGGGTTGGAGTGGAGGTTTCAGAGAATAGAATCATAGAAAATATGGGTTGGAAAGGACATGAAAGATCATCCAGTTCCAATCCCCGTGATGTGGGCAGGAACCTTCCACTAGGTTAGGTTGCTCAAGCCGCAACCCGTCCCTGAACGCTGCCAAGGATGGGGCATCCACAGCTCCTCTGGGCAACCTGTGCCAGAGCCTCACCACCCCCTCCCGGTAAAGAATTTATTCCTAAAATCTGGTCTAAACCTAGTCTCAGTTTGGAATCATTCTCCTGTGTTATATCACTACATGCCCTTGCAAACAGTTCCTCTCCAAACTTCTCACAGGCCCCCTTTGGGTACTGAAAGGCTGCAATAAGGTCACCCAAAGGATCATTCTTGCTTGGGTGTTCAGCATCCCACTGATGGTAAAGGCCTGGGGCAGGAAACCTGCAGCTCTCCTGCTTCAGCAAAAGCACACAACGGGTCAGCAGAGAGCAGTAAACCTTGTTTGGGGTCTGAGCTTTGGACCTGCCTGTCTTGCTGGTCAACTTACCTAACAACTGAATATAAATGACTGAAAATATTGGTTCCTGTGTGGCTGAATAAATTCTGCTTTGTGATTGGACTGTATTGCATTCCATAATGTGCTATGCATTAGTGTTTTTTAGTTGGTGGTGTCCCCAAACATCTTGCAGCCTGATAACCATGTGTGAGACTTCAACTTGTGTGCATTGAAATATTTCAATTTCAGTATTAAAATAAAAAATAAAAAAATAAAATAAAATAATAAAAAAAAAAGAAAACAAAAGAAAACCAAAACGAAATCCCTGAACATCATCAGCAATTGAAACCTCCACCCCCAAAAATACAATAGAATTGTGCATATTATTTGGGACCAGAAGGTGAGAAAACTGTTTATATATCTGCAACTATTTGAGAATCGCTAGAATTGAGATGACCTTCCTTGTGATATATGAGTACTTGAGAATATTTTTCATGTTTAATTTTCAATTAAAAATATAATTTTTAAAATTTTGTTGTTGTTGTTCACAGAATCACAGAATATTCTGAGTTGGAAGGGACCCATGAGGATCATTGAGTCCAACTCCTGGCCCTGCACAGCAGCATCCCAAGAGTCTCAGTATGGGCCTGACAGTGTTGTCCAAACACCTGTTGAGCTCTCAAGCTTAGTGCTGTGATCACTGCCCTGGGGAGCTGTTCCAGTGCCCAATGACCCTCTGAGTATAAAACCTTTTGCTGATATCCAACCTAAACCTCCCCTGACACAGCTTCAGGCCATTCCCTTGGTCCTGTCCCTGTCACCACAGAGCAGAGATCAGTGTCTGTCCCTCTCTTCCCCTCTCAAGGAAGTTGTAACTGCAGTGAGGTCTCCCCTCAGTCTCCTCCAGGCTGAACAGACCAAGTCACTCCTCACAAAGCTTCCCCTCAGGGCCCTCCACCATTGTTGTTGCCTCCCTTGGACACTCTGCAATAGTTCAATATCTTATATTGTAGCACCCAAAACTGCACACAACATTCAAGGTAAGGCCTCACCAGTTGTTTAGAAACATAATTTGGGGAAAATTCAAAGAGAAATTTGAAAGCATCCTCTTTTTCTTCTGTTTGAGAAAACAGATGGCATCCACTTATTTTTAACCTTTCATAGCAAATATTTACTGTTTTGGCTATCTATAGCAGTTAACTATAACAGTCTCCTGCCAGGACTTTAAAATGAACATATTTCTCTGCTTTCTTTCCTGTTTCCTAAGAGTTTGTGCATTCTTTTCTAGTCACAGTTGGCTGGGGAGTCTGATTTGTATTTAGTTTTAGTGTGCTGAGTGCCACCTCTCACATTATTAAAATCACTCCCTGCAGCCTCAGGGGATCTCTATATGTCTCTGCTTCTTGTACGACCCCTCTCGATCCTGTTTACATTGTAAAATTTGACTGGATCACAGCTCAAAGGGCTGTGCTAGAGGTACTGTCTGGTTTTAACTCCTTGATGCCCCCAGAGAAGTCCCTGCACACAGATATGCCCGTGCCCATCAGGGGCTGCGTCCGGCGAGGTGCAGAGCAGCTCTGCATGGCTCTGCTCCAGCAAAGCACTTAAAGCTGCTGCTCACATGGAGCCCTGGGAGGGGCTGCGACTGACCTGCCCTCTCAATTGCATTCAGATTTGTGGCTAGAGCTGGCCTGAGAATGGGGGTAGGTAATCCAAACTGGGTGTTTATTTTACATGGAAACGAGCTATTCACAGAGGTTTGCTCAGTCACTCCCAAAGGCTCCCCAGGGAAGCCCACCTTGCTTCTCTCCCTTTAGAAGATGTGTCTAGAGAGATCAAGCTTGTGATGATCAAGTGAAGCTTTATGAATACTCTCAAAAATGTCATGCAAATTGTATTTTTCTGATCTGCTTCAGTTCTTGAACTCTGGGTAATACATCTGAAATGTTCTAAAGCATTCCAGCATTTTCTAAATGTTGCTGTTTCACTTAATCCTCAGGTAGATGCTGTTGTCTATTGAACCATGTGTATTGCTGAAACTTCCTTTCAATGTTGGTATTAAAGACAGCTTTATCCCTGCAGGTTTTCAATTGTTCCTCCAGTTCACTGAGTGAGGGGTGTGATTGTCATGTCTGTGTATCATATGAAGTTGATTATATCAGGAATAATTTGAGCAAAGATGATGCAGATTTCCAAGATGTTAAAAAGTAGCTTTATGCCTTTCAGCAATTTTTACCTCAGCCAAATACAGTGACAAAGTTTTTGTTGAACAAGTGAAGAGTAAGATATTAAGATGGACAATGTAAGGTTTACAGCAAAGGTGAAATCCAGATGATAAAACATTAAAAGGGTGATACATGACCCTAGGATATTTTTTAGTATGAATTAATTCAAGAGTGTGTCAGAGCACCTATTTTTGTACATTTTATATGCTCCATATTCTTGATTTTAAGTCTATTGTCTCCAAAGTGTTCTTAACTTTGTTAAGTGTGCAGAATTAAACTGGGGATTAATCCTTTTAGCATCATAATCCTATGGCATGAAGAGTACAAAAGGAGAGGACAGGATCTTGGTGGACTGAAGAGCTGAAGATAATTGGCAGCAACTGGCTCCCTAATAGTTAAGATGTGATACATGAGTGTGCTGTGATAAGTGGAGGAGCTCAAGGCAAGAGGATAAATTTAGAAGATTGCAACCATCTCCTAGTTCTGTGCATGGATTTTGATAATTTGTTGTAGTTGTGGCTAGTTCTTTTCTAGACAGCTTTCTGATGCTCTGTCTGATCAGTTCCTCCAGCATATAATACATATTCCTTCCATGACATGATAACTCGCTGGGCACTGCTTCAAATAATCTTTTTTTTTGGCAATACTTGTCCCTTACAGTCAGATTATCTGATGGTCTTTGTCCTATGTGATTTAGTCTCATTTTAGTAAATTCAGCCAGAACCTTTAAATATTCTTCATCCTGCCTGAGCACAAGTCTAATCAAAGCAAAAAACATGCAGATAGTCAAAGTGTTCATTTTCTGTTTCTGTGCGAAATATTAAACTACTGACTTTTGTCTGCTGAAATATGAAAAGTGCATCTTATACTTATTTTGACCTTGATTTTAGAACCAATAGACAATTTTTAAAAAGTCAAATGATACACAAGCAAAAAAACAACTTCCGACTGACAGCAAATTGATTTTTTTTTCTTGTATGTTTTCTCTCCAATGCATAATAATAGCATCTCAATTTCTGTCAGAGAAGCTTTTGTGCCAATTGGACTGCACAGCTGTGGAAGTTACTCTCTATCCAGAGGGAAAGTTTTGACTGACCATCACAGAAAGGGAATGGTTTCCTAGGGAAAAGGAGTCCACTGGTATAAAGTTCATGTCCTCCTATACATCTGCTGATCCACACATGCAAGAAAAAAAAATGGGAATGAATGTCTTTGAAACACCTTTTGTGAATGATCATTTCACATGGTGTTGTAGAAAATAGATGGAGGAGGATAAAATTCTTTCTTCAGCTCACATCTGTCATTGTCCTTTCAAGCACAGAATCAGTATAGAGAAGACTCCTGTTTTGATCAGTAATCAAGGCCTGCATTTTAATCCTCCAAAGCCTAGAGATTTTTTTCCTTTTGGATAAAAAGAGACAAATCTGAAAACACATGCCAAAGCTGTATAGACTCTGAGCTGGAATAACTCCTGAAAGATGCTGGTCCTGATGGGAATTAAAAAGCCTGACCTGCTTCCCAGCTTCAAGCTTCCTCTCCCAGGCATGCAGCAAATGTGTTATTCACTCCCTGACCCTTTGCACAATGGGCTGACCTTCCCCTCAGATAAGTCAGGCCAGCATGAGAGCAACATATGGAGCCTTTGGGGCCTTCTTCTGTCCAAAAATTGTGTCATTTTTAGGCAGCATAGGACTCCCAGTTATATGGACCTTCCTCCTGCTGAAGTAAGTATCAAAACTCTAATTGACTTGTGTGTAAAGGGAACTGGGCATTAAGCTTGGCTCTGGGAAAACAGAATCTAAATAAGGAAAGTTATGTGGATCCCTGAGAGTCCATAACATAGGAATTACTCATGCAAATGCAATATTTAGACTATTTAAAATGCATACTAGTTGGAACACTCAGAGTAATATTTTGCAGTTTCCCTGCAAATAGAGCCTCTGTGTGTGCAAAGTAGCTGGTGATGCTGCAGTGCCACAGGGCAGGGAATAGCACCCACTAGAGTAGGACAGCAGAGAAGAGTTTGGAAAGGCTGAGGCACAGCAGTTCTTTACTTTGGAGAAGAAGATCCTTGTATAGTAAATTTTGATATTAAGCTTTCCCTCAGAGTGTCTTAGAATTGCTGTCAGATCATGAACATAATAATTTATGAGAATTTTACCTGCACTGTCTTGGGAAAGAGTTTGCTATACATTTTTGTGGACGGAAAAATGCAAGTTTTTAGTAGGTAGAGGAAAACATGGTATGAGTTTTCCAGCTTCTGCAGTCCTGCTCTAATGCATTTAAGATTGATTTTAAGAACTTCAGTTCTTCTCTCAGCTTTGCTCATGAATAAACAGGAGTGTTGGTGATGCCCCATCTAAACATAGGTGTTGGTGTTGCCTCATCCGACTTCCCCCCAAAAGGACATGAGAATCTGGACTCTCTTTTGTAAAACAAGACAAAGTGAAACAAAACAAATCTCCAAAATGCTATATAAAATCCTGAGATGATCCTAATGAAGAAATATTGAATCCTAGAACCAGATACACTGTGATGGGTGGAGGCAGATATATACAATTATAGAGCTAAAACTCTGTACATGCTTCTCTGCATGGCACACACTGATGGAAGAGGTTTGTCCTGCTTGTAACTCCATACCTCACCATCCCTATGTGCTAGTTTTGAGCAAACTATAATAATGGATCTGTCAGATAACCAAGCCAAATACCTTCCTCTTACTAGAAACTATACCAGAGACTGTGAAAAAATGTAACACCAACAGGAGCTTTCAAAGTAAAAAAAAAAAATCTCCATTGTTTTGATCATTCCAAAATGCTGTCCATGCAAAGGTTACTGGGCAAAACCAAACTTAAAGCAAAACAGATTCATCCCCATGTTTATGTACCACTATATGTGCTCTCTACAAATCAGGCTGTGTAATGATGGGACTGACCTAAGAGTGTGGGAGGAAAATAGGTACAACAGGTCACCATCTTCCTGCAGGAGAAACCTCCTCCTGGAAACAGACAAGCCAGGCAGTGTGCATTTTAATTAAAATCACATCATGGGCATTTAAGTTTTCAAAAATTATTAGTATGACAGAAGTTACCTTTTCTTGTGACTACTATTATTACTGTCAGACTGCCTGCTTCAAGTGGGGGGCTGAAGGTTACATATGGGATGGGGGAATGTAAAGTTAGCTGGAAGGGGTTAGTACATGGGGCCATAGCCTTGGAATGCTCTTTGTTGGCCAGAGCTCTCTTCTGTCTTGTCTACATCTGTGCAAAAGACCCCTCAGGACATCATGTACAGCCCTCAGCAGTGACTGCAGAGCTATAAACTGCAGGTGACTCTGGTCAAATCCAATTTCTCTTCCTGAACAGAGTGCATGCTATCACTGCTGCATATTCCTTGCCAAGGTGAACAGGGGTAAAAACCTTACAGATTATTCTAGAGAATTTAATTCAAACATATGCTTGGTATTGTTGCATTTCTTTAAATAATTTTGAACTGTTTGAATTCTTATGCTTGTAATTCAGGCTAATGGGCCATGATGAAATAAGATGATGTTTGGGTGTATATAAATAGATTTAGATATGCAAAAATGAGCTGTTCAGCTTAGTAAAGGTAAAGGACACTTTCATGTAGGAAATTTAGGACTCACAAAGAATCTTTCTAGGAATGCCTTATTTTTTTTTACTATTCATATTGACATTCCTGTGATTCATTGATGTGCATTTTACAAATTAAGCTGTGCACAAAAGGCTGAAATGACCTACCCAAGGCTGTACAAAAACTTGTGGTGCAGTCAGCAGTTGACTTATGCTCCAAATCTCTGTTCCATTCTACGATATTATTCCTTGGCATCCAGCAAAACCTTGTGCCTTGGAAGGTCTTCCCTTCTTAAACCAGGTTTTGTTTCAGCTCTGAGGAGCACAACCACTTTAAAAACAGAGACACAAACAGCATACATCTTTGGGGAAAAGTTTAAAAAAAGCACAAGAAAAACAAATTATTTCATAGGTTAAAATTCCTCTTTGAAGTTCATTTTGGTGATTATCAGATAAATCCCTAAGAACAGAATTGGAATGACACTGTATATGTGCTTGAAACAGTTCTCTCTTTAATGGATCTTTTGGAACTTGCCTAAGTTGCCATAAGAAGTCCGTTTTTATCATGCTGTACTGTAAATATTTTAGTACTGAAATTGGCTTTTAATAAAATTAACTGCAAGTTCAAAATGTTTAATGGACTCCATGGCAGTAAAATTAAGAAGAATGTCATTTTGTCTCTTTAATGTGCCCCGAAACATTCTTGCATTGAATTAGAACGCTGATTGTTATTTTTCAGCTCAGGACTTGGCAGGTGTGTAATGTGACTCCTGATAGCAGGACAGCAGATTACATTCTCCTATAAAACCATTTCTAAGGGACTTGGCACAAAAACTGTTATTGCATGTCTGCAGGTGTTTAGTAATTGGATTAATGCAGAGCAGAAGGAATGTCTGATACCCCAGCAGTGAGAAATGTTGAGGAAAGACACATTCATTTCTAAGAGTAACCTGGAATGCATGATGACAGCCTGTTCACACACACAGAGCCAGATCTAAGCCTGCAAGTTTAAAATTAACTGCTGTGAGCAATCACCTTCCAGAGGAAAGTTTATCCAAACCTAAATACAATAACAGGAGCTCTGTAAGTAAGGAGGTAGGGAGCTTTGGGCTATGTTTTGATCCCATTCCAAAAGTAACTTGCATAGCCTTAGAAAAAGTTCTTATGCATATCACGAATCCCTAAAATCCTAGATGTCTGATAAAAATGTCCTTGATAAACATATAGACCCTCAAAATTCTGGGAAGTTATAGACAATATAATGTAATCTCAGATCAAGGGCTTTCAGGACAAAATGATGCTCTTTTAAATATCTTGATCATGAATTAGAAAGGCTTTTGTAATGGCCAGAGACTTAAATATTTCTATATTGATGAAAATAGCTTAGGTCCTGACAGTACTCAGAAAAACATTTGCACAAAATCTTTAGATTCACTAAGTATTGATGTACAGCTGATAAGTTGTCCTCAAAAATTAACTTCAACATGGGTATTGTTTTAAAAAGCATCTTTTACACATATGGTTTATACATTAATTTTAACAGCAGAGGGATTTAAGAATAAAAACAATTCTTTGTTTTATCTTGTGCTGGGAAAACTGGACCCATGAGAGAAAGCTCTCTGCTCCTAGGCCTTCTGGGAGGACAGAAGTGATGTAAATCCAGTGAGGACACTTCAGGAAGTATTGCCTTTCCTATCTGTCAGGAAATAAAGGTACTGAGGTGACTGAGCACTCTGCTTTTTGGCTGTCTGTTTCCTCTGGAAGCAGTCCTAGCTCACTGTGGGTAGGACTGGCCAAAGGCAGGGAATAGGCTCCTGGCTAATTAAAAAAGCCACAATGTTTGAATAAAATTCATGAGTCACACTTGTTGGGGTTTCTGCAGTACTATTTCCAGACCACGGAGATGTCTCAGGTGAGGATTTCAATCCTTTTGGCTTTTGCCTCATCTCTCATAACCTTATGGATAAGATGAAGAGTGAGTAAAACTCCACATCACCTTCTTATGTTGGTTGATCAGAGCTACAGTTTACTGAAATGAGTGGGGGACTAATTTCAAGAATAAGTTATATTTGCATTATTTATATTCTCTCTATGAATTTATTAGAATATAAGAATCATAAGAGAGGAGAATATGTTCTTAAGACTAAAATAGGTGTAGAAAATTTGAATTGCACCACGTTGCCTAGAGAAAAGAGCTTTCCTTGGGGAATTTAATCAAAATATCCCTAATTTTTGGGAATGAGACTTGGAGATTTTACCAGAATCTGAAAAGCTTTGTCTTATGCAATGAATACCATTTCATTGGGGATCAGGTATATAATGACTATGGAGCAAATAGAAGCCTCATGGAGGCTGTTGAGAGCTCTGCACTGACTTTCAGACACAAGTCACAGGCCACTCCCACTGCAATTAAAGTTGTCAAACAACTTCTGTCATAGCTTTGTCTTTTACAGGCACAGAGCCCTCCCTGGGCTCGATCTTGACCAGAGAGGACATAGATCAGAGGGGGTTGACTGCATGTAGAACAGAGCTCACACTGCACAATTTACTGGTTTGAGGGTTCTTTAGAAGAAAGGTTCAGCTTCTGTGAAGCTCAGGGAATGCTGCATCACCATTCCCTTCACAGAGATGGCTGTGCCTCAGTTTAGATTCTTTCTGTGCATTGCACGAGTCAGCCTCTAGTGTGGAGGGTCCATTTCATGTGGTATGGGGAATGCTTCATTTGGATTTTTCCAGATTTCAGAAGTTTGACTTCGGAGCTTTAAAACTGCTTCCCCATCAGCTTTTATGACTTTAATTGACAGGTTTTTTGGGATTTTTTTTAGAACACGAAAATTAAAAAAAGCCTGTGGTGTAAACACAAACCTAAGCATTGCATTCCTGTGGCACAGAACTGCTGTGCTGCATGATGATTCTGACCATACAGACTGACAGCAGACTGTTCTAATGGGAAAATTAATATTGCTGGAATGACTCAGGGAATAATAAAAATAACCAGTTCTGCATCCATCCCATCCCCCAGGAAGATGATGGCATTTTCATCTAACCTTTTCCAGCTTTACTAACTCAAAATTGGATTATCCCCTGAAAAACCACTTTGAACATTTCTGAGAAAGTCTCTGAAACCCCGAATTCCCTGCAGGTGCAGGAATGACTGTGTACTAAAAAACATCCCAACAGCAGTAACTAAAAGGAAGTAAAGGGACAAGTTTGCAGATGTTTACGCTGTTTGTACACTCACTATGAATTCACTGTCTGTTGTTGAATGTAGGAAAATAAGTTTCTGGACCTTTGAGTGGACTCAATACATGCTGGTATGTTCTGAAGTCTGAAAGTTATAAAGTTCAGACAAAACCATTTGCCTCCACTCCCTTTATTGTCAGTGGAGACAAAGTGATTTATATCACACCTGGCTTTGGAGTTGCATTCTAGGGGTACCTGCACTTCTTTCTCCACTGACTAAAAGTGGACTGTGCATAAGTTTTGAGCCTGCCTAGGACTTGAACTTTCAGACCATTGGATTAATTTATCTGACTCTCATTCCAGCCCTCATTATCAGGAAGGGTTCATTATGTGTTGTTGCACTGAAACACCACTTTGTCCTGCAAACAAAATTACACTATCATGTAAAAATTTTAAATTACTGGAACAACTATTGACACAGTTATATTAGGCAAGGTTCACATCTTGCCACATAACGATGCAAGAAAATTCTTCAGCATCCTGAGCAGCTCTTGATATTTTTATTCCTGTTAATAGGGGTGTTGTCTGTCTGTAGTTTTACTGATTTTAGGAAGTGCCCTGTGGGAGAAGACTGTGTAGCAGGGCTAATTCACTTTGTGTGCTTATGGATGAGAATTACAGACAGTTTTACTCAAGAAAATAAGCTTTCATCACCCTTGCCAAAGGAGTTTGTTAATTCTCCTTTCACATTAATATTAGTACTGAAATAGAAAGACTTCACTAGAAAATCCTAACAACTTTGCAGACAGTTCATTGTCCAATTCTATATCTTCATTGATTTTTTTCACATTGTACTCAGAAAGGGTGATTGTAAATGATAAAGTTTTAAAAAGCAATTTTTCAGCAACTGGAAGAAGAAATATAGACCTCTTTCCTAAGATAGATGTCATGGTTATTGTTTAACTGCATACATGCTTTTTAGGAATAAATGTGTGAAAGGGTTGTCTTCTTGAAGTATTGAGTATTGTACCCTGTATTTTTAAAGAATCATTAACTGTGCTATGGAATATATATATATGTGGAGTTTCTTTAAGAAGTTTGAAATTCCTATCGTGTCATTGTTTGTTTTAGTTTCTTTTTTATATTTTACATTTTAAAAAATGCAGAAGATCAAGAGACGTGCCAAGTAGGGGTGGAGATGTGTTCAGACCTGTAATCTTACAGGTACAGGAAGACTTCAAAGTTGAGACTGGTAGGATCCAGTTACATTTCATCACAAAAGATAAATTTATGCCTGTAAGCCGTCACCTTTGGCCAGACTCTATTTCTTCCTATTGGCTAAGAGACATACTTGTGTTATTCGTCTGTCATGTATTCACACTACATAAAATTTTCTTTCTTTTGTTTTTCATTTGTTTTCCTGGCTACTTACATCTTCAACAAAATGTAAACTCTCCAAATTGGTGGTGTGCCTATCTACAGAAGGCAAATCAAATTTTTAAAAAATGTTGTCCACTGTGCTAATGCAAAGGATGGAAATTGCTGGGACTGCTGTAGAAGCTAAAAAGTAGAATAGCTGTTCCTTACATAGAAATTGAATTGAGAAAATCCTGAGTATTTATTAACAACTGAAAAGTAGAATAGCTGTTCCTTACACAAGTTGAATTGAGAAAACACTGAATAGTTATTAACACCATGTTGTTGTAGGCACAACACTGTACTCTGAGGCTGCATTTATACCAGTAAACAAAATGGACCTGTCTCTGCTCTGGCTCTGTGACCAGTTGACATGAGTGACCTCATGATCAGCCAGATGAACTCTTCTACTTTACAAAACCACCTGACTGCCTCCAAACAGGCTGTTGGGTTTTGAGTCAGCTAAGACCTGAAAGCTGTGTCCAGACATTATCTGGAAGAGTATTACTTTGGATCAAAACAGTGCCAAGAGGTGTTCTAGTAACTAAAGGTCATGACCTGCTTCTGT
>VZTT01005560.1:11324-23567 GCA_013400855.1 Buphagus erythrorhynchus | reverse complement strand
CAGTTTCAAGAAATCAAAGTATGTAATTTGTTGAGTAATCCTTTGTATTCCCATCTGAATATTAAAAATGAAATGTGGTATCACTTCATGTACCTGTCTGTGACTTTTCAGACTGTAAACAATTCTCAGTGCATGGCTTGATTTGTCTGTCTGAAGCCATGAGGCAGGCATTTGTATCAACAAAGGGTTACTTTAGATTTGCTGGTTTTATCTAACAAATTCAGTGATTCTTCCCCCTCCCAACAGCATATAGGAAAGGCAATGGAGACAGTAGAATTTACATGGTGTTGCTAGCTTTTTTTCCAATTAGGGAGAAGGAAAAAAAATGCCATCTGAATTAAGTAACAGTATGAAACTGGAGATAAATCCAAAAATCAGAAAGTTCATTTTATAGAACATGAAAACCTAAAGAGGTATACTGTGAGTTAGGAAAATAGAGTTGAAATATAAATTTTCAAATGGGCTTCCCACCTTCCTAAAGGTCCCCTGCACACCACAGCTGCATCTCTGAGCTGGAAGTGGTGCAGGTCTTCCCAGTAAGCAGGTGCCAGAGAGCCAGAGGGGTTTGGTGTCACCATGGAATAGAGAGATAAGGCTCCAGTGCTGTTCTGCTGGCACTATAATAGTCAGAGGGGAAAGTAGATAAATGGCCCTGTGGGCACCATGTCTCCTTCTTGCTGTTTGATGGGGTGGGTCCTTCTCCAAACTCTCTGCTTCTCCCTTTAAAGAGTCATCTGGATGGCATGGAGATGACCTGACAGCCCTGGGACCGTGGCAGAATCACAGCCTTGAGCTCTGGAGTTTGCTAGAGGCTACTTTTGCTTGAAGCAGATGACACTGTGCTGAGGTCCTGCATCTTGCCCTTTGCTTGTGCTGAGCCAGAGAAGATCCTGGCATGTGAACAAGACCAAGGAGGAGGAGGTGAGCAGGATTCCCCAACAAACAAGAGACAAGAGTAGTGAGGGCTGGCAGAAGGGAGTGAGGTCTCCTAAGTCCCACTGAAACTCTGTATGGCTCCTGACTAATTTGTTTTCTGAAATAAATGGAAGTGATTTACTTCATCTGAAGTCAGCTACCTACAGAGTATATATCTAGTTTGGTCATCTTTTCAGTCAGTGCTGAAAGATAGGCACATTCAAGCTGAGGATAGCAAGCTGTTGACAGTAAAAGAGCAACGTTCATTTCTTGTGTGCTGTACTAATAAACAAGGATGAAAACCAGAGGGAATCTTTGNCTGTTTTTTTATTCTGTTTGGTATTATATGTTTTTAATGGTAGTTTGTGTTATGCCCTTGAATGAAAAGAGAAAATTGAAGTACAGATTTTGCCTGGAATAGAGATTAGGAATGTTAAAATGTTGTAAAACCTTGGCAGGGTCCTACAGCAAAGGAAGATTATCTTGGAGGCAAAGAATTATCATGATGTCCTCTTCTGTTCTGCTGATAAGCTTCTTAAGTGAGACACTAGTCAAGGACATTTTTATTCTATTTAATGATATCTTGTAATATTTCTGTGTGCTTTTTGGATACAGCTGCATGTGAAAAATATTGCTGTTGATCAGTTAAGGGAGTAGGTACTCTGGGTTTTTATAATCAGATACCCTAGAAGATTTTCTCAGGTATCCTTGTCAGGAATTTTTGAGATAATGCAGAATTTGCTTGATCACGTTCCAACATGGTTGTTAAAAGAATGCCTGCCTTCCTTGGTCATGCTATCCTGAGAGCTGTGAATTGCCCTCTTCAATCTGGGATGGTTCCAAACTAATTTGAAATGGGCTACAATCATTCTTTTGTTAGAGAAGAAGTCTTATCCATGGATGCTTTCTTTAATAGTCAACCAGTTCATAATTTACACATTTCAGTTAACAAGGAGAATAATTTAAAGTTCAGTGCAGATTTTATTATATATGTTATAGTACACATCTGGGAGAGCTGGACTTTATGATTGTCCCTTGGTTGTTAATAGTGTAACTTTTTTACATCAAACTGTTCTTCCTGGCAATTTACATTTTTGGCAGCAATCTGACAAATAACTTAAATACCTGATTAGTGTTATGCACAAGCCTTTTCTTATGGCTGTTATCATGCTTGCCCTTGTATGTAAAGCAAGATAGTAATCATGTCTTCTTAAGGGGAGGTTAGCTGCAATTCTGAATGCAAAATAAAGTCCTACGAATTCAGTCCCAATAGATTATGAACATGATTGGCAGGAAATAAGTAAATAAAAATATTGGTGAAGCTTTGCAACAGAAACTCCAAAGATAGCTATTAAGCCTGGCCCGTTTTGCATAAAAATCAAGTGAGATTCATAAACATTTCCTAGGTTTGTCTAGGAATATTTTTCTAGGTGCACAGGGAGAAGAAGGCACTTTCAGAGCGTTATTCACCTGTAGATGAGTTTTTACTCTGGAAATGCCCATTTTTTCTGTTATTTCATGGAGGGACAAAGTTTCCTAATAGAGACCAAACTTCTGTTTTTAGGTGTTGAGGTTCAGTGAAATTAGTCTTGAAGACCTTCTCTGGACATGAACTCTATGTGAAGCCACTGAGGGCTCTTAGGACTTATGAAGGCCAGCCTGTTGAACAGCAGTGTCCAAATCAGGATTTCATTTACCATCTTTCCTCGATAAGGCACAATGATCTATAAGGCTTTTATAGTTTCTTAGAGAATGGCACAGGACTGCCAGTTTACAGGTTTTTTTTTACTCTCATGGTTACTTGGTGGTCTTTGGTAGTTTTTCTTCTCTCAATGAGTTATATAATATGTGAATATGCCAGAATTGACTTGAAAAAAGTTCTTCTAGCCCTCAGGGCAGCATGAAAGAAGCTATAAAATAGAAACCATATATAAGTAGTAAAGTTGTGATATTTAATGTTTCTAAAGAGTTGTGGGGCCTGAATTATTAGAGCCCAATCATGCTTTGAATCATCTGTGAAATACTCCTACTCCTAAGATAAACACATATTTTTGTAATACAATCTCTCTTCTACCAGTAAATTTCATTACTCAACTATTTGTCAAGGAAAAGTTTAGCTAAGTGTCAGAGACAAAAAAAAATCTTATGTTTTGTAGAAGACTCCAAGAAGTTATCTTTCCAATATTCTTTGTACCAACAGTGAGGAGGGTTTCACTGAGCATATAAAGCTTTGTGTGAACTTGCTGTTAGAAACTGTGAACTGCCTTCCAGCTTTTTCTGAATCAGTTGGAAATGAAAAATAAAACCATATGAAAGATTAAATAAGCATGTTGATGTCTTATTTTTTCAGATATCACACCAGTCTTTCTAGCAAGAGGAGAAAAAGAAATTGTCAGAATTTTCCAAAATCATAAAAATGTTTTAAAATACTATAAACCAATTTCCAAAATTGTAAAAATGATTTATATTTCTTCACTCTCTTAAAGGAAATTATTTTGGCAAGAATAAGAAAAAAATAAAAGAACTACAGCATGAACAAAAACCACTTCATTTAAAAAGGTGGGTTCCCCTAACACAGATTATTTGCTTTTGTAAGCCTGAATAAAACCATGATATGGTAAAATTGTGAACATCTGGAATACTCAAAATCAGTAGGAAATTATTTTAACACAGAGTATGGGATTAATTTGCCTAAATTTAGACATCTACGAAGTAGACATCTAAGTTTGAACTGGTTTTCCAGGCCCTAGGTAATCAGTAAAAAGAAACAGGCTTTTGCACAGGACAATTCATCCACATTCTAAAAGACATCGGAAATGGTCCAGATGAATTACTCCCAGAAAATGTTTATTTTTCTCTGTTGAACACAAAGACAGACATGATTGACTACCTTGGATGTAAACATCTGTAATGTAGTCTACAGTTAGGCAAGACACCTTCATTATTTTTAGAGCTATAGCATAGCAAGAGCATGTAGAGTCTCTACTCCAAGTTTGGGTACAGAAATCAGCTACATGGTAGAACTCTCTTAGGTTTAGATTAGTTACCTCAAAATCTATGCATGCAAGTACACACATACATGTATCTACTTGTCTTTGTGCAGGATGTGTTACGTCTATCAAGGTTTATATCAGAAATGTTCATCTTGATAACTTGCCTCTGCAGTCTCACATACAAAACCAACTCATGTTACTCTGACAAGATTTTCAAATTAATGCTATGCAGCTGAGTAAGGATATCAACAACACTGGGGTGGAAAGTTCCTTCACTTATTTTGTAAGCTCAGCTCCAGATGAATGCCACATCATCTTCCTTAACTCATTCATACATGTGTTTAGAAATCAAAAGGAGATGAGTTCTGCACCAGAAGGTTATTAAGGCTGATTTTACTACACGCATTATCTTACAATACACAATACACAAGGTGTAGAATTATTTAATCTGTTTAATCCTCAGATCCTAAAATCATAAGAAATATTCTATGAGAAATAGAGCTAAGAGATTGCTTAACTGTTAGGCAATGCTTAACAGAAGGTGAAATATTTGCAGTTCTAAAGCCTGTATGAAAATCTTTAAGAAGCAGGGAAATAATCAATTTCCACTTTGTTTGCATGAAGTCTGTTGTGTAATGGTGAAGGCATTGATAAGTGTCATAGTGGTCACACAACAAAGATAAAGCTTGGGTTGTGTCTTTTGTGATAGATGAAAAATTGTTACCATCATTTCTGCTTAAGTACATCAATTTATAAATCTGTATACCAAGTGCTGAATACTTTCCCATAACAGGACCTGATGTGATCCTTTACCATCTCCTCCAGTTTCTTCTTCAGTATTGTCTCACACTTCAGCCAGTAACCCTAATCTATTTCAAACTTTTATTTTTTTTATTTCTGTTGCACTTAATCAGACAATTGCCAATTAAGTATCAAATTGCCTTCATGTCTCCTTCTTGGCTTGGTGACCCACATGGCAGAATTCAATTTAAGGTGCTTTTAGATGTCAAGAAGTATGGATCTTAGAAGCAGGAGTCTCAGATGCAAGAATGTGAGTATCTGAGATCTTGTTAGATCTAATGGAGAGCTAAAGATCAACTCATTCCTCTAAACCTAGGCCTCTAGGGGAATTTAAAATGCACTGAAATATCATAAGAAAACTTAAGGACTGGAAGCTGTGAGCCTTTTGTGGAACAGAGCTGTCTTGGTTCAACCACTGGAGGCTTAGCAGGAGGCTAAAGCAAATCAGTGGGCACCAGAGGCTTATTTGTTGGCAATTGAACCTGAGCCCTTGTGGTCTGGGATGTCATTCCCAAGTCTCACATACAGGCTATCTGCATTGGCCACCATTCACATGGTTCAGCCAGAGGGATTGATGAAGGAATTAATCTGGCATGGAAATGGTGCTGAAATCAATTAACCTGGAGCTCTGGGTATGGCACAAAGGTACAAGGTTTAAGAAAATTATTTACCCTAGCCATGCTACACAAAGGATCAGGCCAAATATGCATGAAATAGCTTCCAGGATCAGATCTATCATGTATTGAACATTTACTACAGATTAAATAAAACTGCTTCAGCAGTATAAACTTAGTTGCAAAATACAGAATTTAAATCAGCATTCGGCCTTTGCAGTGTTTTATGCATATGATCCGCTTACAAACTTTCATTAAGGAAGCTGGGTTAAAGTCAT
The DNA here is from genome assembly GCA_013400855.1 of Buphagus erythrorhynchus. NCBI lineage: Eukaryota > Metazoa > Chordata > Aves > Passeriformes > Sturnidae > Buphagus > Buphagus erythrorhynchus. The sequence goes on along the minus strand of VZTT01005560.1, from coordinate 17,966 downwards.
GAGGCATAGGTTTTATAAGCTTTGTCTCCATCAAATCTTATAAAAATAAATTTAAGTAGCTTACATATCCCTAAATAAGCTGCAACAATAGTATAGCACAGTTAAGTTAATTTAGTGTGTTAGAAAAAGTTTTCTTGCTGATTTTCAAAATGTTAGAGTTTTGCCGGATATATCATTACCACCAAGTTGGTACTGACTTGTGGAGGCTATAAAACAAATAAAGTCATTAAAAATAATTTGAACAAAAGGAGTAACTTGATATCATAATGCCATCCACATTTGGTTAAAATGACTAATTTTAAAGCTCCCTTTCATCTTACTAAACAGATTTCCAGAGTTTAAAAAAATGTGATTAATAAATTATCCCCCATAAATCTTATGATAACTATGATAGTCTTTGGAGAATTATGAAGCCACATCTGGAAAAAGTATTTTACTGCCTGTAAAACAGCATGCCATGAATTTTACTAGTTCGTATTAGTAAGTGAAATACGGTATATAATTTTGCATTCATCAGTGTGAGTGCAAAACACATAATTTTCTTCTCCCCAAAACCATTAGATTTATTTCAAAAAGAATGTTTCTTGTAAAGTTTATAAGGAACTTGCTTTCTTTTATTCATATAGAGATATTTCTCCCTTATATTAGCTGTAATTTACAAGATGAACTGGAGAGTACCTAACATTAGAACAGAAGTAAGCAAACATTAAGAATAATAGGGTTCATTTGTTATTATTATTACACCAAGGCTAAAATGAGCAAGGCCAAGACATTGAATAAATGCCAGAGCACTAATCAAGAGAGAAAGCAAAGAAGTTCATTTTCTGCTATGTAATCCAACAATAGCTATTACGTTATTCTTTTTCATTAAGGACATTTTAAAATATATAGATTAGAGTTGCAAGTCATTCAAGATGAGTGGCTGTAATATTTCTGGAATTAAAAACTTGATTAAACTTAAGTATTTCTTAAATAAAATGAGCAATGTTCTTGTAGAGCCAAGTATGTCCCAGGGAAATATAAAACCCTTTTTATTTCCAAGCAGATGTTTGCAATAAGAAATGGATGGTGAGTGAAAGGGAAGAACACCATTAAGCTAAGGTAACCCCTAAAGATTTTTATATAGTTCTGCAATCATAAGCTCCATCAGTGATAAATATCACAATAGTGCTTGTAATGTACCTGGTTTTATTTATGTGTAGATCCTTGAATATGCTTACCTCAAGTAATATAATTCGCTTAATGACCACAGAGAAGTTATATTTTAATACAAATGAAAGTGACATAATTTTTGTAACCTGAAAAGGTTCTTTCTCTAAAGATACTATAAATCCGCACAATAACATCTGTAAACATGCTTTGTTTTTATAACAGAAATAAATAAAAAACCCAGAGAAATGGTTACTAATAAAATGTACGTGGACTAGACCACTTTGTTGCAAACGATACTCTCACAATTTCAACACAAATTATTTGTGTAACGTTGCTCAGACTGATAATGTGGATTACATTCTGGCCGTAAAACTGCTATTGCAGTAAATATAGCTCTCTTCTGCTCTGGTTTGAAATGGCCATTATGTCACTGCATTGTTATGCTTGTTGTAGCTGATTTATTAACTATTCTAAACTGAATTGGGTCTGTACCTATTGATACTTTCTGCCTTTTCTGAAAGCAAAGACTTTATTTTCTTTTAGCTTTCCTCAAGCTTTCCTTACCCTCTTCTCTTGATTTTGGCAGAGCTTTATGAGGAAAACTTTTATCTTTGCACAGCTGTTGAGATGCTGCTGTAGGAAGGGTTGGTTAACATCAAAACTGCTTGTCCCCAGACAGGAGAGGCTGAGGGTCACAGAGATGTTCAGAAATGTGCTGAGTTTATGTGGTGAGGTGGCTGCAGGGAGAGGCCACTGCCTGTCACAGCCACTTCCAGCCACCTCTGCAGCAGACTCAGTGTGCCAGAGCTCAGCCCACCTGGGGAGCTGGTGGAGAATCAGTGGTGCTGCTGAGGAAACACATTCAAGAAAGGGTAAATAACACAAGAGGGGGATAGGAGGAGGGAGCAGAATCGGGAGAGAAACACGAGTGGGTGTACCAGGGTCCAAGGAGGAGGCTCCAAGCTCCAGAGCAGTGGTTCTCTGCAGCCCCTGAAGAGCCCATGCTCTGCAGAGCAGGCTCATCCTGAAGGGCTGCAGCTATTGTGAGGGACTCATGCTGGAGTGGGAAAAAAGTATGAGGGAAAAGTGGAAAAGAGAACCTGTTATGCATTGATCACCACCCTCATCTTCCATCCTTCCTGTGCTGCTGCAGAGGGTGCAAATGAGGTTGGATTGTTGAAATGAAGTTGAGTCTGGTAGAGGAGGAGGAAAGGTGCTGGGTTTAGTGTTTGCCTTTTTGATCCTCACTACCAAAGTCTATTTAAAATGACAAAAAATTATTCTTTCCTCCTCCACTACCTCAACTTTCAGTATTGCCTGTGATGATAATTAGAAAGAAATCTCCCTGTCTTTTTCTCAATCCATGAGCTTTCTCATCCAATTTCCTCCCACTCTGTCCCAATGAGGGGTGGTGGTGGCAGTGACACGTGAGCGAGCAGCTGGGTGGGTGTTGGGCTGTTAGCCAAAGTTGACTCATCACAAAATAACATAACACACCAAAATTAGATGACAAATGCATAAGCAGATTGGTACAGTGCAAATCACATGCAAAAAATCCATACTCTTCAGTTTTATTATTATTGAGTTATATTTTTGAGTTATATGTTTTATATTTTTGAGTTACCCCACTTAGTGGGGCCCATTTTGAAAGATAACTACAAAACTTGCAAAAGTTCATCAAACATTTTTCTCGATGAATTCCAGCATATAAATAAGGGGTCCCACTATAATGAGGTCTTGAATAAACCTCAGTGTGAAAGATTTCTCTGTATAAACCAGTCTCTTCCTTTTCTCATTAAGATGCGCTCTACAAACTCTGGATCATTAAGAAAGAAAAAAATCTAACTGCACAGACTAGTCAGAAAGCACCAGTGTAAAAAAGTCTCCAGGAGCTATAGGGGATCACGAAATTAATCCATTGCTTTTTGAAACTACTGCAAAAAAAAAGAAAAACAACCTCTCATTTGGGAGTTCAATAACAGAAGTTTTGCCTCTGAGAGAAAGCAGATTGTTATTCCATCCTACTAGTACCAGGGAGCCCTCAGATGGAATAGTCTGCCCCAAGCATCACATTTAAAGAAACATATAGACATATTGGAAAGAGTACATAGATGAGCAAAAAACAAGAGACTAAGAAAATATGACTTCTCTGAAAATTCAAAAAGAACTGCTATTTTTAAAGGGAAGATTGCAGTTGAGTGGAGTGGGACATGAACTGGTGGCACAAGAAGATATGCAAAATATCTAGGATGAGAAAGGTTATGAGATTTTTTCCATGCCTTTCATAAGCAGGATAAGAATAAATTGACAATTTCAAAAAAAGGAAAGTACAACTAGATAACAGAAAAACTTTCAAAGTAAAATAGAAGCCAAGTTCTTGTAGATGTTTAACTAATAAAATTATTGAAAGTCCAGAAAACTTGCAATTATCACTGCATGGGACCAAGACTGCAGTGATTCATGGCACCATTCCAGCCATAAGTTTCAATGGTGCCTAAATTTTTCTCTTTGAAAACTGGTGCCATGTACTATAGGTATGAACTCCCATTTTGAATTTGACTAGGGATAAAATCTGTGCCATTACCTTATTCAAGAATATTAAGTTCTTTAAATCTAGTGTGCAATGGGTAGATTTATATTAATAATTTACTGAACGGAATGGGTCCTTAGCTGCAAATTTGCCATTTCAGTTGCTGTCTTATCATGCACACTCAGTTGCACAACTGAAGCGCTTAAAGCAGTTCTTGATGCAGAAACTTGAACTTGAAGCCATTCTCAGAGACACTATTGAAAGTATCCACTTGTGATATGGATGCCAGATTATTTGGGATGTAGCTCTGCATGACTGTGTAGTGTGGGACTGGCACCTGTAGCTGCCATGAACTCCATTGCTGGTAAAACACGTCCTGAGAGCCCCACAGAGCCCAGATGGACAGCAGTGAAGCAAAACATTGTTATTCTGTATTTGTGCTGCACCAGCGAGGAAAGCACCACTTAGAGTGGATGCCTCCAAAGTCCAGAATTTAATATGAAGCCTTACATGTGTAAGGTCGGGGTGTTAACTGATAAACAAGTACCAGGACTTACTCAGAAATAACATTCAGTTACACTCAGAAGATGGTTGCTGAATAACCCTACCATAATTCTATTGTGAGGGTGATTATTTTTTCCTTTTTACCTAAATGTCTCTTAAAAATCCAATCAAAAACTGTGTTTCTTTTTTTTCCAAAACTGTTACTTGAGGAGTGACCGACTTTTACACCTTTGTTATGTTTTTAGTGTAAAAAACCCCATGAATGTGAGAAATTATTATTGCAACATTTGCTTCTGATTTTTCTAACCAGTTCTAAACTGGATGAATGAATTTTGAAATATTTAAAATATTCCAATATTTAAATATTCCAGGTATTTACATATAACCAATATTCCTTTCTAACAGAACCTGTTCTTTTAGCAAGTTAACTCCAGTTGTGTGATGCTGTTTCAAGCTGGAATAAAGTTACTTTGTTCTTTCCTTGGTCAATCTGCATTTGAGTGAAGCAGTAAATGATTCCAGGCGTATGTGCACTGTCCAGCTTTATGCAGGCAGAGTCTTGCAGGAAAGTAAAACCACAGAGAAATGAGTCTGCTTGAAATGATGATCCTCTCAGCACCAGAGCAACATATCTGTTCTTAGTATAGACCATGACATCTTTAAAATATGGAGAAACTGTGCATGGAATATATGCTTTGTCAATTTATCTAATTGTTTGTCTATTTCTAGTAAATATGCTAGTAAATTAAACAATTCATCAACAAAATTTATTTTATTTTCTCTCACTTTCTTTTCTAGTTACAAAGAAACTCGTTGCTAATTGTAATTTATAACTGAATTCCAGGCAATGCTGCTAATGGAAAGCAAAAATTTAGATTCTCCTCTGAATAGTAGTTCTTTTGCCAAACACTAAAGTAAGTGCAAAACAACCGTGGGTTACATTTGTAGCCAGTAAAGAAAGATGTGTGCTTCCAGATGGCAAGTTATGTCTGTGGATGGGCTGAATGGGTTTCCTAGTGATGCTTCCACTCATAGAATTGCAGAATACTTTCAGAGGAAAGAGATCTTTAAAAATCACTTATTCCACCCCCTCACATGGGCAGAGACATTTTCACTACATCAAGTTGCTCAGAAGTCCTTCCAACCTCACCCTGAACACATCCAATCAGTCATGGAATCATTAAGGTTAGAAAAGTCCTTTAAACTTTCAACCATGTCCTCAGTTGCCATATCCACATATTTTTGGTATGCTTCCAAGAATGATGACTCCATCACTTGCCTGAGAAGTCTGTTCCAAAGATTTACAATCCTTTTTGTGGAAAAAAAAAAAAAAAATCCTAATATTTAATCTAAACTTTTCTGAATGCAACTTTAGGCCATTTCCATTCAATTCCTTCCATTTTCAATGACAGGGCATTTAAAACTTGTGGGCAACCTGATCAGATCAGTTGCTTGCTCTGATGTTGAACACCTAACAGCCCATCACATAGTCAGGTGGTGTTGTGAAGTTTTCCATAGGAGCTGAGACAGAGACACTGTGAGAAGTCAGCACTTCAAATGAACATGGATTCATATAAATGATAAATGTCTCTTGTTTGGAAAGCCACTGTTAACATAGACAACTTTTTACATCTTGGAAGATTTAAGGGAACTAAGGCTTCTTGGTTGTTTTTTTTTTTTTTTTTTTTTTTTTTTTCTTCTCTGCATATCAGATATTTTTCTTTTTGATTTTCAGGCTGGGTTTGTTTTTTTTTTTTTTTCATTAACATAATTTAACTTTTCCTCTGTCATTTTTGGTTGAAATGAAGGTATTGCCATGTTCCTTGTAAAAGATGCATTAAATGTTTCACTTCCAGTTTAAGTATGTTTTAAAGTCACTCTGTATTCTCAGGCTGCAAGGAGTTCTGATCTAAATACATTAAATAAAATATTGTTTGGTTTCTGCTGTTGTTCAGCAATAACAAAGGGCTCTAAAAAGCAGGAGACATGACACTGAAAAATATTGGTGATACTGATCCTCCAGTGATTCTAAAAAGTTTTCTTGTGTTTAAGTTTGCCATATCTTTGCACAGAAGATCATAACATGTATCCTGGCTTGTAAAACTCCTAGAACTCGAGACAGCTAGTGCCACTGATTTGATGATGTGTGAGACTCAAAACCTGACATTTTTCTAGGATAGCAAGATGGATAATTTGGGATTTTTGTTCTCAATTTCCACCATGTTATAAACACAAAAATGATTTGTTTAAATGGTATTGTTACAAAATACACTGCAAGTTCTTTCAAAGTGTATTTTTTTTGGAGGAGTTGTGTGGGACAGTTGATTCTGTCAGAAATACCTCTTTAATTTGGAATTTAAAGCACCAAGAGCTGTAAGGACTGTGTGTTCCAAGGCACAGGTCAGCGCTGCTACACAGAGTCCAAACACATTAATTCATGCAGGAAAATGTGCTCA
>VZTT01005559.1:93018-110986 GCA_013400855.1 Buphagus erythrorhynchus | reverse complement strand
AACCATATTAAATATGTAACATGTTTATTTTTATATATTATATGCATATAAAAAGATATCTCTACTATAATACAATACATATCTATTGTATATATCTATAATATATATGATTTATAGGCAATCTTGTAGAAATTAGCTTCACTCTTCTGCTTCATAATTTGATGCTGTTGAATTTCTCAGGTTTGGTTTTTTGGTTGGTTTTTTTTTTTTACATCAGGGAGTCTATGGAGAAATTAGAGATCCTTTTGCAGCTGCCCAGATTTAAGTTTTGTATTCTTATCGAGTAGGAAAGTTTGCCAACCCAGGCAGCTTCCCACTAGGAGCACCAAGGAATGAAAATTCTTAATCATTGGGTGCAAAACCAATGGATTTTTGCAATGGATGTTTCTCTGAGTCTTGGTTTATCATTTCTGAGCCATCCCAATTAAAGACCTTGTCAGCACAAATGATTTGTATTGAGCTGGTACCTGTGGAGAAGGATCTCTGCAGCTGAATTCAGCAGGGAAGGATGCACAGTCCTGATGCAATTCCCTCCTCCAGAAGCCACACAGTGTGGAGACGTTTCTGAAAGAATTGCTAACAAGATTCTTCCTCCTTTAGAAAGTTTTCCTGCTGTAAAAAGAATAACAGTTGCTTGTTCCTGGTGCTCCCCAGGGTAAGACTGACACAACAAGGTTCTGAAAATCTTAACTACAATTGTGGCATATCCACCTGATGTCACAGTGTCAGAAAACACACCAAAGAGTTTCCTCCTGCTTGAAAACTTCTGTTGACACAGGCTTGTCTCTCAGGAGTCTCTTCTGACACCACACCAGTGGTAGCTGCACTACACAAGCATCAAGGCCCAGAATCCTTCTGAAATACCCAAACCTAAACTAGCTAAGTCATTAGTCTCCAAGAAAAATCCTCTTCAGCTCAGGCAGGTGAGATTTCACCTTTTTTATATGCTTCAAAAGTTAAACCAAATTAAACTCAAAGAATAGACAGCACTTCTGTGACATCAGTTTTCTCATGTAGAAAAGCCCTGAGATATTTGTTCTCTGAGACTGGACTGCAGGAAAGAATGTTGAAGTAGCAGAAAATATTTGAATTTCTGTTGAAGTTTCAGAACCTCATTATTATCATAGTATATCATATTATGTAAGTATTACCCAGATCTGTAATAATTTCACTGTCCTTGTGCATTCAAGTTTTGATGTATCAAAACAACTGCCTCTGATTTATCCTTTTAACTTGTGAATTTTACTCTGTGATCCATGGGTTTATTCTGGTGTGTTAACTGTATAAAAAAGGTTTGTGAAAGGTTATTAAGAAGATCAATGTTATAATTAATTGGCCAGAATTTGGTTTAGATGGGATTCTTCTAGTGGGAAAATATTAGGAGCCAATAAATAATGAAAAAAAATAAAAGATAAAATCTCTACAAATTAGGCAAAAGACACAGTTTGTGTTTTCTGCAAGTCCAACCATATCAACAGATCACTTCATAAAATCTCCAATTTATATTCATGTGCAAGAAAGAAAGAAGCAAATTTTAATGACCACAAGGATCTGCTGTGGTCCAGAGCACAGTGTAGTAAATGGAATTTCCTTGCACAAAGGCAAACAGAGCCAATGGGGGGAGCAGAGGAAGTTTTGTGAAGCTGAGAATTTAATAATCTTTGGATAAGACAATTTCACAGGAACAGTGCCCAGGTTCCTGAGGAGTAATCTTGGGATCTGACCTTAGACACCTGCAGGTTATGAGGATCATAACTCTGATCAGGCTTCTGGAAATCTCTTCATCCTTCTGCAAATAATAATTCTGAATGTGCTAAAATTAGTAATTTTCACTGTTTTGATCATTCTCTGGCTGCTGGGTGCAGCTTCATCCTTTTCCACCCAGCACTTCCCTCATTTATTTAGTTAATTGTTTATTTCTGTCTGACCCTTTCAAAAACACCAGGAAGATATGTTCAGCTAATTGCTTGTGGATGATTTAATTGCTATTTAATACCAGAGCAGTGCTGTCTTCCTCCTGTTTCTGAACGTGTTGGGTCACAAGCTCAACCTATTTCTATGTTCTGGTGTTTTGAAAAATCCTTCAGGTTGGAAATAGGGCTAGTAACCAGAATAAGTGTAGTAACTACACTGCTGAGATGTAGCACAGAAATGTCTGAACAATCTTCTGTAGAAAGAAACAAAAAAAGAAAATCAAGGATATAACAACTGACTTTGGGCTTTGCAGCTAGTAATCTTCAACAGTGTATTAAAAAAATTTTAAAAAATTAAACTGCATCACAAATATTTGGAAGACAAGCCTGTGAGTTTATGGTCCACATGCTGGAAGTTCATGGATAGAGATGCTCACAAGGTCTGTCTGCAGGCTCAATAAAACCAGTTCAGGAGAAAGCAGAAAACCACCAGTATTGGCATTATCTGATATTTTCTTTGTACTTCATGATGATCCTTTATTATGATGAAAATCGAGCAGTGATGCTGCTTGGTGTAGTAGAAAATGATTATAGAATGAGCAAACTTTTCACATCAAGAAATACTTAGAAAGAAGAGACACAGTAAACCAGAAAATTGAAAAGATGAGATCCTGCAGAGATGTTAAACACAGTCTTTATTTTGCAGAGATTTATTATGCAGTTTAAGTTAATACAGCTTTTCCTACAACTCAAAAGACACAATAAATACTTAGGTTGGCTTCCTGAAACACCCTCCCCAGGTGCAGTTTCTTTTTGGGGATGCTAATTTACCTGACTGAACTTCTTGACTTCAAAGTGGAATATATAAGTATTCAGCAAGAGAAACATCTCCAATATTTAGGGAAATAAATGGGAAAAAAATAATGGAAAAAAGACTGACCATTATGGCAAACCCAGGAAACCTCCAGTTCTTTTTAATTCCAACCTCATCTCAGGCTGGGAATTATTATCCATGACATTTGTCATTATGTCACATGAAGTTGCCTAGTGATTTTTTGACACTCAAATAATTAGTTATGTGCTATTCCCAGCTATTTATAGTCACTGTAAATGCTGTTTTATTGGGTATGTGTGCTCTTTGAATGGTGCACGAGCAGCTGCTTCAGCTGCTTAGCATTTTATGTCTTTATATCATACTAAGATCACTGTCTCACATGTCACACAAAGCCAGTGAGTGGTAAGAGGCTGGGGCAGACTGAGATTAACTCATGAAAAGACAGATTTCCCAGGGGTAGGGATGGTGTTTCTGTGATGTCACCTGATGGCAAACATGGTCAGTGGTGTGAGGAGGAATCCCAGCTTTCCCTTGGCTTTCTCAGCAATTTTTCAAAAACAAAAGCCACGACCCCCCCAGAAAAAGATTTTCAAGATGCTATGCCAAGGCTGAGCAGTGCTCAAGGAAGATGTGGGTTTTGCTGAAGGGATAAATTGATTGGAGAGGCAAGAAAGGATGCTGCCAGGAGAAGTGACTGCATCTCTGTCAGCTTTAATTTACACTGCTCTTGCTGGACTTGATCATTTCTTTGAAAATGCTTCTTAACTTACTAGCAAATAAAATGGGCCACAGCTGATTTCTGGGCTTTGGGAAAACACACACCTGAACTATCTTCTTCTGAGCCCAGAATGGGCCAAGCTCTTCTGTGCTGTGTCCACACACTCCTTGGTGTGGTGTGAGACCTGGTGCAGGAACAAGCTAAAACATCCAAACTGTGACTTGATCTGTCCTGAGCAAACTCCTGGACATTTTTAGTTTACTATCAAATGTGGCCTGAGAGACACAGCACTGGAAGGTGATGGATGCTGACCTACAAGTTGCAGCCCTTCTCCTACCCTTCTCTTAGGACATAAATCCATGTGTTTGTGGCCTCCCTTTTCCCACTGCATTTTCTGTGCAAGCCCCAAAGTCCAGCTGAGGTCTTTCCTTTGCCCTCTGCAGCTACAAAAGGAACAGTTTATTCTCACCAATGGTGAGAAAGTTTCTGGCATTATTCCCTACAACAGCAGGGTCGTGTAACCTGGAAAAACAAAGAAGAGCTAAGTGGCTTTGCTGAGCTCTATTTAAAATAATAAGTCTGGCTACAAGTGTTAAAGAGTGATTGCACAGCACCTTCCTTCATCCCAAACATTGCTGCTGCCTCTGGTCCAGTTCCAACAGGGATGGCTGAGTGCCAGGAGCATCAAAAAATGCACATTAGCATTGTTTTATAATGAGATTTTTCCTTCATAATAAATTTGCAGGATATTCCAGAGTGTTTGTCCAAAATGTGATCCCTCAGTGATCCCTGCTGAACTGAAGGCAGCCCATTCCACGCTGCCTTGTGGCCCTCATTAAACAAAAAATCACTGCATATGACCACATTTTTTGTATACTATTATTATGGATGCAGATAACCTGGAGCACTGTGGAAGTTATTTATTATCCCCAAGGCCAGAAATGGGATCAGATCCTCTTCAACCCAGCCCCATCTGTATGATCAGGAGAGGAGCAGTGCTGTAAAACCTTAAACTGCAGCTGCAAGCCAGCAGTGGGAGCGGGCAGAGCTGTCATTCCCTGAAGAGAGGAACTGACAGAAGTTGCATTTTAATACCTGATTTTACACCACTGCTCCTTGTTTAATCAGATCAACAGAGATCAGGCTGATCATACCAGGAAAGGAAAAAAAAAAAATAAAACAACCAGTCAGCCCAGAACAAACACGTTTGTTGAAAAACATCAGAGTGTTTGGCAGATTATATAATGTTGCAGTAAGTAACTGCATAGCTTAATTTTATGGTTTCCATGGAAACCATCAAAATGAAAGGTAAGAGTTCAGTGTTCTTGGCTCTGAGGAGCAAATCTCTTCGTCGAGACGAGCATTTGGGGGAGCAGGGATGTCATCTGCCTTGCCTGGCTTTGGAGTGAAGGGAACCTTCTGGAAGCTGTGGGGATGAGGTGGTCTGGGAGGTGCCTGAGCCATTCCCAGCCCCAGCCTGGCTGCCCCAGTGCCCCAGGTGCAGATACAGCCTCATGAATTTCACATGTGGTGTGACCTGCTGGGGGTCCCAGCCGTGCTCACACGGGCTCTTGGTGTGACTGTGGGCAGTTTGTTTTCCTGAGGAAACTTCTAATGCAAAAAAACATCCACTCTCACCTTGTTCAGGGGGGGGAAAGCAGAAAACACCAAAGCTGCCAAGGGTCGCTGTAGAAGCAAAGGTTTCTGGCTGTTTCTGTTAGTTTTGGGAAAGACCAGAGCTAGTTATGCTCTTCTCTTTGTCTGGGCTTAGCCCTGCAGATCTCAGTGGGGCTGGCCTTGGTGAGTTGTGGATCAGATGCCCTTGGGTGAGATAGTTCAGGTCTATAATTATATTTAATGCAAGATGGAGACAGGGCTGAGAAGGAGCTTGGGCAGGTCAGAGCCATCCATCCTCCTGTGGCTCTGTCCCTGACACAGACAGAGGGAGACTGGCAGGTGGATGGAGAGGCTGTAACACACTGACCCAGCCTCCCCAGGCAACATGGGCAAGAAGAAGGTCTGTTCCTGTCATAAAATCTTGTAGTTCTTTCAGGTTGGAAGGGATTTTTGTGTTGTCTCGTTCCACGTCCCTGCCAAGGGCAGGGACACCTTCCTCTGGACCAAGTTGCTCAAAGTCCCATCCACCCTGGCCTTCAACACTTCCAGGGATGCACAACTTCTCTGGATAACCTCTTCTGGACAACTTATTCCATCAGCTTGTCATGGCTGGTGCTGTGTCCCTATCTGCAGTGCCTGCACCCAGGTCCCCCTTGTTACGTGGGGCTGCACTACTGCCAGCAATCACTCAAATACACTGCTTTTCTGGAGCTTTGAAACTCATACAAACCATGTACACAGGTGGATCTGCAAGGAATTTGGAGTCCAGCTGTCCTTGCCTCTGCTGAGCTGCTCTGCTGGGAAGTGACAAATGAGTAAAGTGGCTCAGGAGTGCTTCTAGAACCAAGCCCTAAGGGGTTAATTCCTCACTCCTAATTGCCACGTGCCTCCTCACTGTGCACTCAGCTCATTCCTTGCTCAACCCTGCTGTCATCAGAGCTGCAAGTGAGCCACCTCTTTAACAAGTTTTCTTTTTTAAAGGACCACAATTATGAGGCAATACCACATATTAGGCTGTATTATCACACATTTTTCATGGACTCAGAAGAGACAGGCTGGCTCTATGACAAATAGCCAGAGCCTGGGAGCTCCCCAAGCCATGCTGAGTCCTTCCTGGATCTGAAACCTTGGGCTGGAGCTTCTTTCCAAGTGAGCAGAGAAGAGCAGTTGTATTATATTTGATTCTGCCTTTAGCTGCTGTGAAGAACCTCACATCTTGTTAGTCCTGTGCTCTGATATACTTTTCTTGAAATGTGGGAAGTAGATACCCAAAACCATCTGAGTGTCTGAGCTGTAATACCTACACTTGCAATTACTATTTTAAAAGGCTAAGAAAATAAGATTGAAGTAGATGTGCAAGTATTTTGATCCTTATTTACATAATGTATCTGCCAGTCTATCCCCCCTGTGTAACTCTGATGGCTGAAAAGTGCAAATCTTTAAATCTGACACAGATTTGATTGGGGGTTTTTTGCTTTGAGGACACATCTTGCTCCATCATTCAGTGCTAGTGCACTCTTGTCTACTCTTCTGCTGCTAACTCTCTTCTTCTGTTAATGCATTAAAACTCCAAAATGCATGATGCTCAAGGTCACATGGCAACATGGGATTTTAAATGAAGGACAGTTGTGTCCCTTGGCACCCTCGTGGCTCTGCATGGAGCTTCTGTTCCTTCTCCCACAGATTCATTTGGGTTGGAAAAGATCTCCAAGTTCACCAAGGCCAGCCATTAACCCAGCACTGTCACAGCCACCACTAAATCATGTCCCCAAGTGCCACATCCACACAGCTCTTAAATCTCTCCAGGAATGGTGACTCCAGTGCTTGACCATCCTTGCAGTGAAGAAATTTTTCCTGATATCCAACCTAAAACTCTGCTGGTGCAACTTGAGCCAGCTTCCTTTTCTCCTGTCCCTTGCTGCCTGGAAGCAAAGCCTGACCCCACCTGGCTGCACCCTCCTGTCAGAGAGTTGTGGAGAGTGTTTCAGTGTGATTTGGGGGATTCTTTTTGTCACCTCTTATATGGGGTCAATCAAACTTCCTCTTCCATTCCTGGTAAAACCAGCAAGTCTGGTGTTGGATGTAAGCAGCAAAACTATTTCTAGGGGCTGGACCCTGACACCAACATATCTGTGTGCCAGAATCAGAAACTGCTTCCCTATCTGCATAGAAGAAAACAAAATCAATGAAAAAAAATATCTTACAGAAACGTGATGGTTCTGTGTACCTGTAGCAAGCACACTTAGTAGCAGCCAACCCAAAAGAAACACTCAAAATTAACCTGTTCATAGTGCAGGATGGGTTTCTGTAAGAGGTGGTCGCCCACTGGTGCTGCTGAGCATTGGGAACTTTTACTGATCTCCAGCAAAACTCTACAAGGCTGAAGCTGTCAGCAAACTGAACTGGCAGATACCAGTGGGATCCTAGGAGAGATGTGTAGCTCTTCTCAGAATCTGTACCAAGTTCTGCAATATTTTTCTCAGGAGGGTATGGGTGCCATAATGTTACATGGGGTCAAAAAAGCAGCAGGAAAAACTTGTGGAAGAAAAAGGCATTGAGGGCAGTTAAATATGAAGAGTCTGACTCTGGCTTGTGATACTTGGAGGAGCAAGCTGTTGGAGGGAAAAAGGAATAGCTGGGGAGGCTGCCTCTGTGAAATACCACAAGGGATTTGTGCTGCCCTTAGTGGTGGAGGTGAACTGCTGGCTCAGGACAGAATTTGGGCTGTTCTGAAAAAGTCAGCCCTGCACTACCCTACTTCCCTTCAGGAATAGCTTTGAGATCCTCAGAGCACAAAAGGGGCTAAAAGGTACCTGGGCACTGTAGGGATGCACACCTTGAGCCAGGTGGGTTATCTTAGCCAGGCAGGCTCTTCCACTCCCTCCTCATTCCAGGTCTCACCCAACTCCAAATACTTCCCATTTAAAAAATCCCAAAAGGGAGGCCACAGATGGTAATGCTGGAGGTGAGAGTGTTCCTGTCTCTACTTAGTCTTGTTCACCCATCAGCCTGATTTTATGGGCGGGAGGGGTTATTGTCTTCCTCAAGAAATTTCACATGCATGATGGACTCTTTGCCAGGGAAAATTAGATCATATGTTCACAGCATCCTCCACGGGATACACGGCCCTGTTGCAAAACATTTGCTGCCAGATATTAAGGGGGGAAATCTCTTCTGCCAGTGGCATTATTAAACAGCATGGGGAGAGTTTTGCATCCAAAATTCACCTTAATATTGATGTGTTCGTGGGAACAGATGTCTGCTTGCTTCCTGCACAATGTGTTACCAGATTAGAGATTTTACAGCAACAGCTTTAATTAGAAGCACGTTATTATTCATACTAAAAGCTTCTTTTGGAGGTGTAAATCCCTGCAACACAGAGATCCAAACCTGCCTCCTCTCCACTTCATCTACTGTGAGCAAGAGGCTTTAGTCCAAACATTTTGCACTTCAGAGATACACGTATATCCTTATTTTCAAGGTGGGTCTGGGTGCTGGGTTGTATCTGAGCTTGCCCAAGGTGGGACTGAAAATCAGTGTACAGCAAGGCAAGGAATTCAGATCCATGACCCAGAAGGGCTGGGAATGCCCTGGGAGTTTCCAAAGTCACCATCAGGTGTGGTGCCAACGCTGCAGTGCTGGGATGGTAACAGTGAATTCTTCTTTGCAGGTGGGACTGCCCTGGCTTTATTCTGTCCTTGCTGTATTAGAAAGCTGCTCCCTATCACCTGTTCTTTCAGTCTCTGCAGTTGCTTTTTCACTTTCTTTCAAGGAACAGTCTCTGCAAGAAAATCTGACAATTATGCAAATGATGGGGAAAGGGCAGAAGGGAGAGACATTGAACAGCAACTAATTGTGTAAGGTAGGGAATAGGTATGTTAGCTGGAGTAATATTCAATACTACACACAATAACAGTAGTGTATGTTAGCTTGAGTAACATTCAATATTACACACAATAACAATAGTGTATGTTAGCTGGAGTAACGTTCAATATTACACACAATAACAACAGTGTATGTTAGCTGGAGTAACATTCAATATTATACACAATAACAATAGTGTATGTTAGCTTGAGTAGCTTACAATATTACACACAATAACAATAGTGTATTTTAGCTTGAGTAAGAAGCCTTTTTCATGTGTGCCCTAACTGAAAAGATTTCAAGGCAGGAAAAGTAATTTCCTTGTTTTTCCTACAGCACCCACTAGCCAGTACCTCTAATGCCATTTAGTGACTCTAGACACAACCAAAATATAAACTTCAAATCATTTTTGTTTCTCTTTAAAAACATCAGTTCGGCACATGGATGCAAAAACATGAGGAAAATTGAAGAAATGTATCAGGTGATTTGGCAAACTTATTTTTTTGTTCTCTAATCTTTCTGTGGGATAGTTTGCCAGTTTGTAGCACAGAATTTTATAAGAAACTGCCTTTAGTTAGAAAGGATTTCAGACGGACATGTGTAAATGAAGAAGGTTCTACTTCTCAAATGGCTTTTTAGTTCAGATTTCCTTCTAGTGCTCATTTTCTCAAGTTCAAAAATGACTTTCCATCTAAGAGAAAAATAAATCCTTTTGACCTTAAGGAATTTATTTGCTGTTATAAAATACAGCACAACTGAACATCAACAAAACAAAACAAATAAAAATCTTAGTTGAGAATGAACACAAAAAAATCCAAGAGAAGGAGTCACGAGGAATATTTCTGGAGATGATCTGCAAAATGTCTTGATCGAATTTGATATGTGAAACAATCTGGGATCAGCAGAAGCTGTCTGAGCATTTACCACTCTAAGTTGGCATCAGGAAAAGGGAGTCCAAGCATTCATTGCACATTGTGTCTGAGAAGATGGGGATAGTCCTTGGAGGGTGAAAGATTTGGAACCCCATGGGAGCAGACCTTGGTTTGAGGGTAAAAGGTTCCATTAAGTCTGAAGAGGAGAAAAGCCTGGCATGACCTTGAGTCAGAATACCCACATGGAGTGTTCAGTGCCAGCACATAAACACCAGGAGCAAACTCCATTGAGGCATTTGAGACCTCCAGCCATATGAGGCAGGATTTGCTGTCTCCAGGAGACTGTGATCCTGCAGAGGTCTCTTTGTTCCTGGGCTTGTGTAGGCTTGGGAGATGCTCTGCTCTTCTGGACCTTGACCAGTGCTCCTGGCACCTGCATCGAGGTTCAGGTCCAAGGAATGGCTCCATATGGAACCAGGTGAGCCTGGGAAGAGCTCATAGGGAGGTCTGAAGGCTTCATGGAAGCACATATCCTGATCCAGGGCTGAACTGGTGGCCTGAGCAGAGCCAGCTCTGTTCTCAGGGTATGGCTTGTCTCCACAAGTTATCTCTTGCTGTGATTATCATGACAATCTAGACATCATTTCTTCACTGGCAGTTTCCAAACCCTGCCATGTCTTCCTTGGAGACATTAAGATTCAGTGCTTGCATTGGCTGAGTCCTTGGAAGGATGCTCTCAAAAACCATCTAAGATGTGCTGTTTATTTGATTTTGTTTTCTTGTTTTTAATCCAAACCGGTTTCTTATTCCAAATCTATAAGGACCCCGGTAGCTCCCTTACAAAATGCACAAATAGCCCTGAAGGAAAGTTGGGTTTTCTTTGACTTTCAGAAGAAGTTTTTTCATTTGAACAGTATTCAGAATGCATTTGCATTTCCAAAATGTCTTCAAATGATTTCACAGATGCCAGAAAAGCATCAGCTGTTTCAACCTCCCTCTGACTCCTGCTCTTCACGCAGAAGCAATGAGAGGAGCAGCATCACTTCCCATCACCCTGGAACCAGAGGAAAGCTGTGGTTTCTCTGCTGGCCTTGCACTAAAGTGTCCTTTCAGAAGTGCTGAATGGCCTCACCTCCCACCAAAGTCAAGGCAAGGTGAAGATGCTCAGCCCCTTTGCTGGATCAACTCCCTGGTTTCCAAGGCAACTGTTCTTGGGTGAGATTTAATGAGAAGGTGAGGACAACCACGAGGCCCTTTGAACAGGCAGGGGAACGCAGAGCTCACAGAAATGATTGTGCTTTTTAAGGGAAAAGGACAGGCAGGTGGACTGAATGGACAATAAATTGTCTGACATTTTAATGGGTTAACATGATATTGCAGAAAATGACCTGAATAAAGTGGCTCAATCCCTGTGGAGAAAAGTAAAATAAAATAGGCATAATGGAAAGAGGGGCCATAAAAGGCTGAAATGGGGGTTTATTCAAACTGTCTGAATGGAAGTGAAAGGAGCAAGTTACAGCCCTTGTTACAGCCTCTTAGCAGCAGTTGGTCTCAAAATGAATTGGGAAAAAAAATGTATCTGTGATAACCTGACATAGCAAAGCTGGTTGGGTAAGCTCCATAAAACACAGCCTTTATATCAGTGCCACAAATCAGAAGCTATTTGCAAGAGATTTTACAGCACAGGCAACAGGTACTTCTTGTTCTAATGTCAAGCTGTGTCATCTGTTACAAGAAAAGTGGAATTGTTGCTTGTACCCAAAATGTCTCAGATCATGTTTATGCTGTCTCATGCATTTCTTCACCCTGGAATTTTCCAGGTTTATTATAAGATGAGTAGACTTACTCTTTAATATCAAAAAAGATCTCGTAAAAATAAAGACCTATCAATCCTGTGTGTGATGTGGAACAGTTAAAGAAATATAGACTTATAATTCTACAAGAAATACTGATATTTTAGTACTTTTCCCATTGTAATCATTCACCTTTTTCACTAGGATAAACTCTGAGCCTTTTCAATTTAGTATTAGAAATCTTCTTTATTTAAAGTCAATCTTGACATGAAAGTAGCTCTGTCCACCACATCTCAAAAGGTTTGAGCAAACTGCAAGAGTAATTGATTCTAACCTTAATAATAACGATTTTATGATTTTGAAAACTCTATTTTGTGGAGATGAAGGGAGGAGACTCATATAAGATCAACTTAGAGGGCAAAAAGCATTTTTTAAAATTAATTAAGAGATGTTTCAAGTTATAACATTTTGTATGGTTAATAGGGCATTTGTAATGATCTTTGTACCCCTTTTAAATGAAGCACTGGCACTTTCAGACTTGAAAACAATTATTTCACAACTGAAAAGGAGGTATATTTACTTTCAGAAATGCTGAAATAAAATGCTCTAACTGATGCATGGCTGGAAAAATTTTTAAAAAGGGAATTTTTGACAGATAGTTCTCATCCATTCCACCCAATCAGAATTAATTCAGCCCTGTTGCCACCCTCTGCTAGTCTGGAGTTGGGTTTTGATGAATGAAGTGTTTATAGAGCTTTAAATAAAATCAGGAGCTTCAACCTCACGGTGGAAAGACATGAAACCATTGTAAGGACAACTACAGAGCCAGTCTGCCTGGTGATAACCACAAATTTTGGGAGGAATGGTAAATACATGCCACCCTGAGCCAACAGCAGACTTACCCAACTACAATTTCCACCCAAGAGCCACAGGTTAAATCTCCAGGTGCTGCCAGGGTGAAATAAGAGCAAAGAAGGAGATGAAGAACCAACTTTTTCTATTTCTTTGGTGACCCTGGTACCACTTAGCCCAGGTAGGATGTCACCTCCTCTGCTTCACAGGCAGACCCAGAATACCTGGAGGCTCCTGCAGGCTTCAGTGCTCTGTCCTCCACTCTGCAGGCCAGGCTTTACCTCCTCGTTTTCAATCTGATATTTCATGTATTTTTATGAAGGGCTCCTTGTTACCAGTTCCACAGAGGGTGTTGTGCTTTAACACAGTCATTGCAGGGAGAGAAGTGAGTGAACAGTTCTCCCTTCACACACAGTCCTGGAGGTCACAATTTTAGCATTTATGAAATGCTTTTTTTTTTCCATGTCAGCATTTTTTTTGCTCGTGCTCCTTTATGGATGACTTTAAAACAGTGTCTCCAACCGTAAAATTCTACCAGTGTTCAATCTCATCGAGTATTTTCTTGGATGCTGGAGCCAAGATCACTTGACTAATTCAGCTTGCAAAGTACTACTGGGATGGAGTATTTATGGCAGTCCCAGCAAGGACAACCAAATTAGCTGTAGCAAGCAGCCAGCCTGAAGAAGAAATAAAATGAGGGAGTGAGATAATTTGGAACAAAATGTAAAAGACACACAAATCATTTAATAAAGGTTTTCCCTGGAGGAAACTTTCCAAGCAGCTGATCACCAGGACAGCTGAGAGAAATGAGGTCAATTGTGTTTAGACACAATGTGTACATTTTATTTTTTAAAATGATTGTCATTTGTCAAACTTTATGGGCCAGGTTCTTTCCTCAGATTAGCTGATACTGGAATTTAACTCATTACAATAAGGTTTTGTCTTTAGTAGACAGGAAGGTGGAGAGAGTGATTTATTTCAAGGAAACTGTAAAATATTCACTGAAGTGGAATGGTATTGTCTATAATAGAGAAATAAAAATGGAGTATAATCAGGGAGCAGGATGGAATAGCTCTGCTTTCCCAAGAAGTGCAGCAAACAAACAACAAATACCAGTAATTCTTAAGTAGGAGCCTGGGTTAGAAAACTCTCTTGAATATAGGTTCAACATTACATATTTTACATTCTTCTCATTGAACTAATAAATCTAACTAATAAATCTAATCCAGACACACATAATAGAAGCATCGGAGTTCAAAGCTACAAGAGGTAACAGGAACAAATGCCCTCACTCCCAGAATAGAAATGCCTTTTCCATTTGCAGGGGAAAGGGAGCATTTGAAGACACAGCTCTTGCAGATGTAGCCCTGAGTAGATCTGGTCACATCTCCAGTGCTGACTCAATGCCATGAAGAGTGAGGCACCATAATCTGATGTGAGCAGAGGACCTACCCTGGCATTTAATTGACAGGGAAAAGGAGAATGTTTGAGATGCTAAGATTTCATTTTTTCCTAATATTTGTAAAAATCAGTCATTTTTTTCTCTTAGCTGCTTTTATATTGCATTAACCTAATAATAAACTCTGATTAAGAATAAAAACCAAGAACCAGAGCTGGAGCCTATTCATTCCCCTCTGAAGCTAACACAATCTGCAACAGAAAGCACAGTGGTATCCATGAGACAGCTCTGCTGCAAGATTCCAGCATGATTTTATCCTCTCTGGTTTGCATCCTCCTCAACTGCCCCTCCTCTAAAATGAAAACAATCAAATTCATTTTTGCCATCCAGAACATAGGGGATCATATCCATACACATGCACTGGAACATTCACAGAAAGGCTTTGACTGGAAGAGACCCTGAAAATCACCCTGTGCCACTCCCTGCCACGGGCAGGGACACCTTCCACTGTCCCAGGCTGCTCCAGCCCCATCCAACCTTGCCTTGGACACTTCCAGGGAACCAGGGGCAGCCACAGCTTCTCTGGGCACCCTGTGCCAGGGCGTCCCCACCCTCACAGGGAAGAAATTCTTTGGTCTTGGCAAAGAGACACTTGAAGAAGTTTATGACATGGATATATGGATGGATATATGGATATGTGGATGGACTGCACCTCACAGCAGCTACCAAAGGATGGAGAGTGGGATCTGCCCTTCCCAGCAGTGACCTGCTCCTGCACAAGTAGAGACATCTCAGCAATGGAGCCTTCATGTCCCTGGAAACTGTTCAGCAGAGAGAGGAAAAGCTGTGAAATACAGAACAGACAAAGCCAAGGCATGGCTGGGACTCATTTACTGCAAGTTTTGGCCACAGGAAACAGCCAGTGAGAGTCCTGTTAATTAAAGAGGCTTTGCTGGCCATAAATCACATGGGCATTCATGGGAAGGGGAAAACTCCTTAAGCAGCCATGGCTCCTCCTGTCTCCTCTTGGAATTGCCAGGTCCAAGTGGCACCAAGGTGAGTCTGTTTGGCACAGAGGGTTGATACGCAGAAAAGACTTTATAACTTGTGAGAAATGAGAGTTACAAAGTAGGTATGCATTTATTTAGTGCTGAGGTGCATGGGGGATAGCTTTTTTTAAAGCATGCACTTGTACAATATGCTTAATACATATTTATGTTTTAGTTTTGCTTAGTTTTGTTTATTTTTGTTTTGTATTCAAATGAGCTAAAATTTTTTTTGCACTTGTGCTTTTCTAATTTAGGGGTCGTTGGGGGTCTCTGATGAAGGCTTCCAAACTCTTCATTGCACTTAACTTTTCCACTTTGTCTCTGGAGCATGTGTTTTAGCCCTTTGGGCATATTCTAGACCTTAAGATTAGTTCTTTTTGGTTTAATGTTTTGGATTTATCACTTATCGTTGGTAGCTTTGCACCCTTTACTCTGTTTGTAAGTTTTGGTTCTGTTTATCACAAACTAGTCTGCCTCTTTCAATTTTTGCAAGTATAGTAAATGTGAGGCATTCTTCATTGTTTTGGTTTTTGATGAACTATTCCTTACTCTTTGATTCCCTGTCTCAGGGTGACCTGTCTGATGGAAATCCACGGAGAAGGGAAGGGTTCTCACAGGGAAGAAATGAAAACAAACAGCACCACTCCAAATCCACACCCAAATCCACACCCTCCCGTTCTCCTCTTGCCCACTGCCTTGTTGAACACATCGTGTGTGAGTTTGTTTTCTCTTTGAGGCCCGTTTTTATTTAATGCCACAAAGATGTGCTGCTTGGAGAGAGCACGAATCCTTTGAACGTTTAATTAGGGATGAGGGGGGTGCTGTCTCCCTCTGCCCACAGACTCCCAGCTCACATCTGGGTGTGCCAGCTTCCCCAGGCACTGGGGCCATGAGGATACCCTTGAGACTGGGAAATGAAAGCAAAGCAACCCAGGCAGCCTCAGCCCCAAGCTGCTGAGAAACAGCAGTTTAGCTATGCTGATTTTATTTTTTTTTTCTTTTTAATTGACATAGCCATCCATCCTTTGATCTTTGAAGGGCATGTTTATCCAACATTGTTCAGTGCAGCTATACTGCTTCTGGTTACAAATTGTGAGAGTCATGTTCTGTTTCAGTGAAACAATAGGATTTAATTATTAGCAGCCTTCAAAGACAAATGCAGGGCTCAGAGTCTTCTCTGATTACAAGGTGAGAGCAGCAGATCAGTGGTTGGGAGCAACAGAGTTAACAGCATTGTTTACATTATTCTGGGGGAAAAGACTTCATAAATTTACATTCACTTTTCAAATTTTCTGTATTTGTAAAAAAAAAAATAAGTAATCTACACATAAATCAGAATCTTGATTGGATTTCACTTAAAGATGAAATTTATTAAAAGCTGGTTGTCCTTACGAAATGCATGTACTGTGTGTGGATGCTAAATACAGGAATAGAGGGGCCAGCTCCTGTCAGGAAGTCAAACAAGGTGAGCAAGGCATTTATTCTGGGCTTTAAAGATGAGGAAAACTTTAGTTAAAAACTTTAGAAATTCTGCTTAAAGGGGAAGGTACTGACATACTCTGTTCAGAGGATGGAAAATTTTGTCGACATAGAATTAAGTCACCCCATGTGATGGATTCCCCATTACTGGAATTTTTAAGAACAGGAAAGGTAAAATCTTCCTGGAGCAGTTTTGGAAGGGACCCTCTACTGTGGATGTGTGGGTACAGATTTCTGAAGAGAAGCTTCACTCAGGTTCCCCAACATAAACAGGTTTGCATGCCATGATAACCCAAGGAATATCAGCTTTTACTGCTAATAATTGTAGATCCTAATCATTTAGGCATATGTGTCATTCTAAGCACAAGATGTGCTCAGTCTATGGCCCAGTGAGACATTCAATTAAAGATAAATCATCTTAGATATCAGTCTCTGGAGAAGTATGTGTTTTCCTTGTGTCTGTGGCTACTAAAGACAGAGGTAGTCTAGACTAAACTCCACTAAAGAAATTGAAATGGATCTGAAACTTAGTTTGCAAATTGCTGCTTCCAATTAATTTTTGGCTTGAAAGTTTTCATAAATAAGCTGCTAATTGTCTTTCATTTATTTTCTTTTTTCTCGAAACAAGACACCAAACAAGGAGTGCGGAATATGAGATAAAGCATAGAAAACCAAAAAGAAACAAAAAAGAATGATAAAAGTTTCTTAACTCTGGAAAAGGGCTATTTTAGATTAATGTTTCACTTCACTGGAGTTATTGGAATAATTAATTTTGTCCTTTGACCATCCTGCTGTGATAATAACACAGGGTGAGGAGAGAGATGTCCTCTCCAGATGTCAGAGTTCATCATCCTCATCACAGAGCCCAGCAAGGATTTTGTCCATTCGTTCAGGGACCCCATTCTGACCTGATTTTCACCACTGAGTGGCACCCAATACTATTCCTTAAAGGATAAGAGAAAACCAAGACAAGAAACTTGTCTGGATAAACGTGGTGTAGAGTGTAACCAAAATGGGAAAAATAGGAAAAAACTGAGCAGAGTTATGGAAATCAAAGAATTTGCACCTAGTGCAAACCTCAGTTTCTGGGACTGGTGACACCAAAGGTGTAAAGAATGGCAAGCACCAGGGAGAGGAAGGTGATAAAGCTTTGAAATTCCTGTGGTGAGCTGAGAATTACTGTGTGTTTACTGGTTCAGACACAGTCCTTCCCTCTGAATGCTGAATTGTGTTCTCAGTTTATAAGGTTTGGACTTGATGATGAAAGATGAAGGTTAGACTTCATCTTGGAGGTTTTTTCTAACCTTAATGATTCAATGGGTCTATGAAGATTTTGGTTCTGGTATTTTTGGGTTTTTGGTTGGTTGGTTGGTTGGTTGGTTTGGTTTGGGGGTTTTGTTTGGTTTTTTTGGGTTTTCATTTGGTTTTTTTGCTTTTTTTTTTTTGGTGGGTGGTTTTTTTGGTGTTTTTGTTGTGGTTTTTGGGTTTGTTTGTTTGTTTGTTATTGTTTTGTTTTGTTTTGTTTTGTTTTGTTTTGTTTTGTTTTGTTTTGTTTGTTTTGTTGTTTGTTTTTTTTT
>VZTT01005559.1:68088-92790 GCA_013400855.1 Buphagus erythrorhynchus | reverse complement strand
TTTGGGTTTTCATTTGGTTTTTTTCCTTTTTTTTGTTGGTTTTTTTTTGGTGTTTTTGTTGTTGTGGTTTTTGGGTTTATTTGTTTGTTATTGTTTTGTTTTGTTTTGTTTGTTTTGTTGTTTGTTTTTTTTTAATTTCCAGCTGAGAGAAATGAGAAATTGTTGAGCTTGCTGCTTTTTTAGCTTGGCTGAGAGCATAAAGAAAAGTCTGGGCATGAAAGTATTTGGAAGGAACAAGATCTGGTGTATCTTTGTCTCTTCAGGCTGGTAAGTAGCTAACAAAATGGTATTTCTATATCATCATATTAGGCAGAGGTGTCTGATTTCCACTGAGACAAGCAGCTCTCCCCACTTCCTTCCTCATCTCTGGAAATCTTTGGACCTGTTTGAAGATATCACATAGCATAGTGTCTTGTTCTGGGATTAGTCCCACTGACCTGCTGGGTTAGAGGAAATCAGGTTAAAGTAAATCAGGTAATTAAGACCCCAGTCCACTGAGATTCTTTATTCATTAGCTGCCCAAAGCCTTGTCCAGCAATTAACATTGTATTCCCAATACAACACCAGAGCAAACTGTGCCAGGGATTTTATTTTAACACTCTGAGATGGTTCCCATGCTGCTGCTGGCACACCCAACACCCACACTTCTGTTTCAGGAGGTGAAATCAGCATTCATGGCTTGGGCTGCAATTCCATGGCAGAAGACAGGATAAAACCTGGAGATAAAGCAAAATCCCCAATCGTATTTATTGCCATGAAGGCACAGCTGGATGATGTCTGGGTTTTGCTTGGTCAGGCTTTTCTTTATTGTGTGTTTTGCCTTAGTGGAGCCCTGTGACACAAACCAGCCTCATCCCACAGAGCATCTCCCACAATTCCAGTCCCCAGAGACATTATCATAGTGGAGATTACAGCAACAGGCAGCCTTGCTGTCTCAAACACTTCAGTCACTTTCCCCCAATGATTTTGATGCCTGTTGTTTGTGCTGGGGTTGCTCTGTGTGTGTCAGGCTGAGGAATCTCACAGCATGAATGATTATTCTTCCTGGATTACACCAGCTCACAGATCTGTGTTCAGCTCCTGTCACACATTTGCCAACAGGATCGTGGGCAGATGGATCAACTCTGTAGAGTTTTTCTTTCCAAGCACATAGGTTCCTAAATCTCATTAATTTCAGTGCTCAAAAATATTGTGAAATTTGGTTTTTGGGCACAAAGCACCCTGTAAAATTTTAAGCACCTGAGGATATTATGTCTGAGATCACTGCCCTCTTGGTCTGTGAGTGAGCTTTGCACACCAGACATGCACCTACAGACTCATAAATAAAGTAAAATGGAAAGAAAATCTGGGTTTTTTTCCTCAGGATTCATCCTACTTTTAGGTTGCTGAAGGGTCTGGAGCCCCAGGAGCAGCTGAGGGAGCTGGAAAGGGGCTCAGCCTGGAGAAAAGGAGGCTCAGGGGGGATCTTGTGGCTCTGCACAACTCCCTGACAGGAGGGGACAGCTGGAGTGGGGTCAGGATCTGCTCACAGGGAGAAAGTGAAGACAAGAGGAAAGGGCCTCAAGTTGTGCCAGGGAGGTAGAGATGGGATATTAGGAAAAAAATTCTTCACAGAAAGGATTTCCAAGCACTGGAACTGGCTTTCCAAGGAAGTGGTGGAGTCACCATCCCTGGAGGGATTTGAGTAAGCCATGCAGATGTGCTTAGAGATGTGGTTCAGTGGTGGGTTTGGCAATGCTGGGGGAATGGTTGGACATTAGACAGGATATTAGAGGTCTTTTCCAACCTCAGTGATTCTATGATCCTGTGAAATGGGAAGGCTGAGGCATCACTGACACCTCTTGCATCACTGAGAATGTGGAGGGGAGCTCAGCTCAGCTTGGACACCCATCCCCAACTCCTTTCAGGCAGCTGAAGGGAACCCAACCACATGGCAATTAGTACTTTAATTAGGATCAGCCCGAGCAAATACTTAGGCAAAATACACTGCTCTGCGTGAAAAGCTTCAATCTGAGTTGGCATCAACGTCAGTGTGCAGAATTGTTTGTGCTGGATCATGGACAAAGTTACCAAGAAGCCAAATTCAAAGGAATGAATGGAGCTGGGCTGGGAGCAGGAAGAAGGCAGTGAGTATTTTTGCAGGCTAAAGACAATTGCTTTAATTGTACTCACCAAAAAAAAAAAAAAAAATAGACACGTTGCTGAGAAACACTCTCTTTCAAGCTTCTGTTTTCCAAACCTAAATAACGATTTTCATATTCATTGACAAGCTTCATTAGCTGGAATTAGAGGGTGTTTCTTACACACTCTCCTGTTCCCCCATCCCCAGTACATTGTCCATCAAGAAACAAGGGGAGAGAGATGTTTGAGATTCCTGTGTCAGCATCTCGGTGGGAAAATAGAAGTGTGTTTTCCCTGAAGAGTGAAAACCACGGCAATAACTTACACAAAAAATAGCAAACACCCAATAAAATGAACTAGAGAGAAGAAAGGAACATCCTGAGATAATTTGGTGGGGGGTGAATTTAGCCCAACAGCAGAAAAAAATGACTAAGACCTGTGTCATAACAGTGAAATGTGCACTGTGTCTAATTATAGCAACTTTGGGGTTTTTAATGGGGCTTTTTAGCCGGCACCCATCCCGCCGTGCTGGCGGACAGCTCACAGCATCCCAGCAGCATCCATGCGTGTCAGGGAAGGGATGGCGGTGCTGAGTAAATGTCTGCTGCCCTCCTGTGTGCGTCCACAAAAAGACACACGCCAGGATGCCAGAGCCCTGCGTTTGCCTCCCAGGACAGAGCAGCGGCTGGGTGCAGTGTCTGCTGTGTATTTACCCCTGATTTGTGTCCCTGATTCATCCTCCAGTCCATCCAGATTTCTGCTGATGGATCCGGGCTCTTGCTCTCCCACCATCTGTGTGTTTGGATGCCATTTGTTGCTCCATGTGTGCAGTGAGGGGGGAAAAAAGGGCTTTTCTAGCAGCAAGGCTGTTCTGGATTGTGATCAGAGAGAGCAGCACAATAAAGGTGGGTTTGGAGTTGTCCAGAGGGATTTTTTTTCCCTGGGGGAATGAACATCAGTTTCCATCAGGACACTGATAAAGCACAGAAATCTCTGACCCAAGGAAGTTTTGGCCTCTCCACTGCTGGGAAAAAAAAATCTCAAGTCATATTTTCACTTGAACAGAATTCACCCTTCCCTGGGGAAGCAGGTAGTTCACAGCATCACTGCCCCTCAGATTTGCCCTGGTCCCTCAGATTTGTCTGTGGTTCTTCACTTGCAACACAATTAAATGGAAACTGAGTGTTCTGGGTGTTCATTTCTGACCCTGAGAACTCCTGCACAAAGTTCCCTACTTACCTAAGCACAGATCAGGGTTTAGGGTGAGGGCTTTGATGGTGATCATTTGGCATATTATTCTTGGCACTGGTTGGCAGTAAGAAAATAACATCATGTCCAAAAATACTATGCCAGTGAAAATGCCTTTTAGACCTCATTAAATCTATCATATATATATTAATTTTCTGCATCCTTTTATGAAAAATAGGGAGAGTTAATTTTGACATGGACAGATATAGGGGGAGGTAAAAGAGGAGAGATTTAGATTTGAAATTAGAAAAAAGAAGATGAATTAGGAAGAAATTCTTCCCTGTGAGGGTGGTGAGGCCCTGGCACAGGTTGTCCACAGACGCTGTGGCTGCCCCTGGATCCCTGGCAGTGCCCAATGCCAGGCTGGACAGGGTTTGGAGCAGCCTGGGATAGTGGGAGGTGTCCCTGCCCATGGCAGGATGTGGAACTGGATGGTCTTTAAAGTCCCTTCCAACCCAAATCATTCTATGATTCTGTGATTTTTCAGGATAAACACACATACACACAAAAAAGTTGCATTACACTATGCAAAACAAATTTCTTTGCTCCTTGTTGTTTCCAAAACATGGGGGAAATTTATTTTATTCAAGACACCTCCCTTCTGCATGGTTTCAGCTTTGGAAGGTGAGCAGGTTTTGAAGAGTTAATTATAAAGCTCCTGTTTGAGGAGCATGAGACCAAATCTTATTCTTAGATGTGCTACCTCGCCTTGGTTTCAGCTGAGTGATTTCAATAGGAAATCCAGTCATGCAGGTGAATAGTGGAAAAGAAAAGCACAGCCTAAGGTTTCAACAGTCCTAAAATAACCTTAAAAATGATGACAGGTAAAAAACTCCAAAACCAGTAAACCTGGGAACCTAGCTTTTCCTGTTTGTTCCCGTGTGGTTGGGATAAATTCAAGTGTTTCATCACAAATACATCTAAAATGAAAATAAAACTAAGCCTGCACTTTTATTTTATTTTATTTTGGTGTCAACATTTATGGGTTAGAGGGATTTCTTTTATAGAATAATCGCTTACATGGCAGAGCTCTGCAGAACACCAAGACCTGGCAGTTTGATCCATGAATTTCCTGAGCTGAAAAGCTTCCCTGTGGAATAAGATCAGGACAGAACAGCATGACATTACACAACTGTCGTGCAGAGTTAAATAAACAGTGTGGGGATTAAATGCCATTTCTCAGATAGGACTAAGCTGTAATGGTTCTGGCTGCTTTCATGTAGGGTTTTTTATGAATTGTTGGATGGAGATCCCAGCTGACAAGGACAAGTTTCCAGCTCCATCCCATTTCCTATTCAGCTGCTTTGGCTGAGGGAGTTTGCAGGGCTCTGCTGGGGCAGAATTATGGAGCTGACACTTTCTTGGCTCCATGTCCCTGCAGAGGGAAGGAAAAAAGAAATCAGGAGTTCAGTGCCAAGGCTTTGCAATCTTGTCACATCCCACTGGCACTTCTGCCAAGGGTGACAGGGAGGAGAGGGGTGAATGGAGGGACCAAGGGCAGGGCAGTGCCTGTCTCCTCCAAGAGCTCACCCAGGCTCTGTGATCTCCCTGCCCAAGCTGGGGGTGAGGATGAACTGTGGAAAGCCTTGAATACAGCCCCCACAGTAGAGGGGAGGGAAGGGGCAGCTCAGCTCCTCACACTGGCCACAACCTTTGGTCCTTAGAATGTCCTCAGAAGATAAAGTGACATTTCTCTGAGCTCAGAGAGGCACAGGGATTCCTCTACCTCAGAAGATCTTTGTTCTGGGTTTTTTAGGGGGTTTGATAGAGCTGGCTGACAATATATCCTTCCACAGTATCTGCCTGCATTGAACTTAGAATGCAGCTGGGTGAAGCAAGCCTGGAATCTCCCATTTGTTCTCTCATGCAGCAGTGCTCAAATCGAAATTCTGCTTTGAGGGAACCCCTCCTGAAGGAAAACTCTTCTGTGGCTGATGTGCAGACTTGTACAAGGGAAGAATTAAAGTGTTGCCTTTCTTCTCCCAAGTACACAAAAATTCTACAGGGAGTTTTCCATGGAAAACAGCAGTAAGTGAACTCTGGGGAGTAAAATACTGAATTCAACGGGCCAGCATATGTAATGAAAACCAGAGTTTTCATCAAGACATTAGATGTGGTAGGACTTGAGCCCTCTTCTCCATTTGTCAACCAATTTGGGATAATTCTGAATCAGAATGAGGGGAGTCACATGAGGAATTTGTTAAATGGCTCAAAACTGTTGACATGGCTACAGAAATAAGAAGGCTGGTTGGATTTCAGAAGGATTAAAACCTATTTATTTATCTCCTGCCTCCCCAGGAAGGAAACATTTTGGTTCTGTCACCTTCTCTTGCTCACTCATGTGGTCCTCTCTTTACTGTAAGGACCTTCCTGTTACTTTTGGGTGTAGTTTAGTACCCACCACATAAAGGACCTCAGTCTTTCTCTTTTAAAATGTAACTGCCCCATGACTAGGACACTCCTTTACTCTCAGACTGGTGTGGGGTTTCTCAACATAAGAGGCAAGATTTTAACACCTTGGAAGAGAAGGAACAAGGACAGGACAGGCTCATCTACTCAGGGAAGTAGAAGGAGGAGATGAAAGCAGAAATACAGACCCAGGATGAATCCTAAAGAAATGAGTGTCTTCTCTCCTTGTCATGGGCATGGTGATTGTTGCTGCAGGTGGCCACACTTAAGCAATGGTCACCAGCCCAAAAGTCCTGGCTGTGCCTTCAGCAGTGGCTGCTTTCCTACCTACTTCATCCTAAACAAGTCCTCTTGTCACTTCTGATTGCCTTTATTTCTGTTGGAGCTGGAAATACACGTCTGGGATTCTATCACATCCACTGGGAACATCCTGTGGGGGTAGGGTATAGCTGAAGGCAATTCAGGTACTCAGAGGATGGTCCAGTCACATGAAAATAATTCCACACATATGTTTTCTCAGGGTGACTCCTTCCTCTTCTCTGTCTCTCTGGTTTGAATAAGAAAAGTTTGCTGAACAGGCACCTCAGGGGGTTGATGTATTCCACAACCAGTGGGAAGCAATGCCAGCACCTTCCCAACAAATGTTTTTCCCTGCACATGCAGCTCTTTCTTCCAGCAACTGGTTGCAAATAGGCTTTATTGCTCAATGGCTGGCTCAAGTAGACATTTAACAGGCTTTAATTCTTCATCAGGCTTCAGATTTTCCACCCAGGAAATCTTCCTCCTTTTTATCGCCTCTCTTTTCTTTCCCTTTGTTAAAAGCGGGACATGACAGCCTGCAGGGTGATGTCTATTGTTGTGAGTTGAAAGATCTAGCACACTCCAGAGTCTGAGAGCATGAATGAATTATTAACATCCTTCCCCACTGCTATGGGTAATGTATGCAGCACTTGAAAAGCCTTTTCTTCCTGCTTAAAGCCGTGTAGATGTTTAGCAGCTATTCAAAACAGCCTAGCAGATGCTGTGTTAATATTGCTCAACCAGGGCTTGACAGGGGTGAGTTCTGGATCCTTCTAGTTGAACAGGAGAAGGAAGGACTGTGGCCCAGGAGTAGAAGCAGCAGCATTCCAGCAGTAATTAAACAGCTTTGTCCCAGCAGCCATGATAATTAGTGTGAGAGGAGGAAGGGTTGCACTACCCAGTTCCCAACCATGGCTGTTGCTGTCTAACTTCTCTCAGATGAGCACATTAACCAAGCACAGCCACCTGTAGATGACCCTGTGGTCAAATGGCTGCTAATTTACAGAAACACAGAATTGTGGAATGGTTTGGGTTGGAAGGGATCTTAAAAATCATCTTGTTCCACGGCAGGGACACCTCCCACTATCCCAGGTTGCTCCAAGCCCCATTCAACCTGGCCTTGAACACATTCAGGGTTGTGGCAGCCTGTCCTTCTCTGGACAATCTGTGCCAGAGCCTCTCCACCCTCTTAGCAAAGAATTTATTCCTCACATCTAATCTGAATCTGCTCTTCTTGGGTTTAAAGCCATTCCCTCTTGTCCAGTCACCACATGCTGCTGTGAAAAGTCCCTCTCCTGCCTTCTTGTAGGCCTCCTTTAGGTACTGGAAGGCTAATTAGCTCCCAAAAATGTTTTGCATCATTCTCCAGTTTTATCTGCCCCTCTCCACTGAGTTTATGGAGTTCCTTGTCACAGCCTGTCTCCTCCTCCTTAGTGACCCTCTTGCACCACATCTCCAGCTCCTGCTCTGCTCCAGCTGTGGTTCTCCTGCCATTCTCCTCTGCTGAGCAGCCCTGCCTGTGGGGATGGCAATTCCAGGGAGCCTGAGCTGGGAACCTTTCCTGGAAGCAGTGGGATGAAAGCCACCAGACGTCGTGTTAGGTTGGTCGATGTCCCTTCCATCAGGCTGCCACACACACTTGCAAGGTTGTCACATCTCACTCAGTGAGGACAGAGGATTCCAAACACACTTAGAACACTTTCTAGCACATTTTCGAACCAAAACATGGCAATTGTCTCATACATCAAGAAAGGAAAAGGTTGAAAAGTTTGTATTGGAAGGGATGAACACAAGTGTTATCCTGTAGGTAGCAAAAGAAAATACCATGAGAAAAATAGTTCTATGGGTTCTTTGTTCCTGAATTTCTAGGCAAATGTGAGGTATAACAAAAGAATAATCATGATCTCTTCAGGGACAATTATTCTGAATAAAGAAGTCTAATTTCTTGCAGTTTGCTGTCATTGGCCTCACATTCTCCCTTCCCTGTTTACTGTCCAATCCTCTATAAACCTCATTCTCCAAAAGTTTCTTGCCTACCCTCTGCTACCTTAATTTTCTTCCTGCATCACATTTGTTGCTCTGAAATACCTCAGCTCTCCTCATGTTCATGAGCTATTTAGTCATGAGTTGTGGATTCTGTGATGGCCAGGGGATGCAATCAGAGCAGAAAATCCAAAGTGCTTGTGTTCTTCTCTGCCCCTGAACTGTGAACACCTGCAGGGCTGCTTGTTAGCACCTCTGAAGCTGCTGTCCTGGTGTTAAGCTCAGTTCCACCTTGTTGGTGGTGCCAGATGTTATCAGGGAGGGCTGGCGGCAGATCTGTGCTCTGTCAGGCACTCTGTGCTCTCCACCACATTTCTGTCAGAGAGAGATTAAAGAAGTTCAATTCCCCCCAGTTTGTCTCTCTGTTAGCTGACCTGCTGGACCAGAAAGTTTTGTTCCTCAGACCTTCCACACTTCACTTAGCTGCCTGGTGAGAAACGTTTCTGCTCCCTGGGCTTTCCTTGTACATGGGAATAATTTAAACATTTTCTTGAGAGAAGAGACTGAATGGGAAAAGAAGAAATCACAAGCCAGAAACGTCTGCATTTTTTCATGCTGTTTTTCATGCTGAAAACTAAATCAGCTCTGCAGAAGCTGAGTGTTGACATGGTCTGTGATTTCACCTTGAGGGCTTAATTTGTCAAGGCTCCATGAGGGTTTAAACCCTCAGGCTGAAAGCTCTTGGGGTAGTGAAGGAGGATGGTGTCAGACAGCCCCTGAGCAGGTGATACCTAGAAGGTATTACCTTTCTTATGTCCACGGTGCATGAGAGAGGGTCCTGTACTGCCCTGACCTCTCTCCTATGGCACAAGCAGAAAAATCCAGTGTTTGTGGTCACAGACATGATGTCACAGTGAGATGTGACACTCTCCATTTCTCCTGCTCCATGCTTGATCCAGAACACAGGTGTGAGAATTACTGAAAGCATCCCTCAAAAAACCAAAACTGGGCTCTCCAGTGTTTGCTCATGGCCAAGCAGGCAACCCCACACAGATATTCTTACACAGAGACAGAATTGTTCTTGTCCCTTTCGATGTCCATGAAGGTGCAGCTGCTTTGTGCTGCAGGAGGGTGACACCAGGTGTCACCAACTTCATTGTGTGGGACAGTCTGGAGACACAGAGAGAGACCAAGCTGGTGAGTGAGGACCCTGGCACACCTCACTCTGGGGACTCTCTGCACACTGTGGGTGTTTGGACTCCCAGCCTCACTGTGGTGCTTTGTAGATACCAGTGCCAAAAGTGTTTCTTTCTCTTTCTAAAGAGGATATAAAATACACAGGAAAATAGGGGGGTTTTGTTCTTCAAACATGCTCAGCCTTAAATCCTTGTTGGAGTCTTACAAATTCTCCTTCTCCGTGCCCTGTGGACTTACAGCTAATAACACATGTGAGTACTTTGTTAACAACTCACCCAGATTACACAAGTCATCAAGCTTCCTGAAGAAATTTGGATTTTTCCTTCTGCTTCTGTTGAAGGTAAAGCTTTGATGTACACAGTGGCTTTAGAAGTCTCCTTCAGAGTGCACAGAGAAGGAGCAGCAGGAAACAGAGATCAGAGCAAAGATCTGCTTAGCCAAATTCTGTCCCCAGCAATGTCCAACAGAAAATGTAAAAAGAAGACCAAGAATATCCTGACATCAAGCAGCTCTGAGTCTTTAGCAGCTACCAAGATGATGTTTTAAGTCCTTAATTATATTTTCTTCCTAAAATATGTTCTATTATTTTTTTGAAACCTTCTAGGTGTTCTCATCCCCTTGTCTTTTGGCAAAGTGTATAACAGCTGTACTTCACCCTGCTACAAGGAATATGTTTTGTTTTTTCTGAACTAATCAGACAGCAATGCTATTTGATGTTCCCCTGGGGTTTAGTGTTAAGAAAATAAGATACAAGCTCCTGTATTCATTTGTATCAGATGCCCCCTCAGCTACCTTTTTTTTTCAGACAAAAAAGATCCTAGAGTTTGTAATTCTTCATTACAGAGAAATAATTCTGTATTTTAACGTTTTGTCACACTGCCACTGTTTCCAGTCCCAGGATATTGTGCTCTCAGGTGGGGAGACAGGACAGCAACAATAAATAGCATCAGCTGAAGGCCATGGAAGATTTATGCACTAGTGCAATGGTGATTTCTGTTATTGTTCTGTTAGCAAAGGCTGTATCACAGAACACAAATGGCATTTTCTTGATCACAAAATTTTGTCTTAGAATAATTAAAAGCCTCAAATTACTCTCACATCCATCATGGACCTTGTAGAAGTGCCACAAATAAGTGAGCAGAAGTTCTGGTTGCCCAGGAATTTCACTGGTCTATTTGAGAGTCCTCAGCAACCCCAGATGGTTTGTTCTCTACCACAGCAAGAATTCTGGATGAATAGAAGTCCTCATGCCAGTGCAGCTCTGGAGCCAGTCTTCCCTCCCTCCCAAAGCTAGTAAAAAAACTCATTTTAATTTTAAAAAGGGACATTTTTTATTAAAAAACAAGCATCAAGACAGCACAAGAACTAGAACTAGAAATCTAGAGGACACATCTCAATACCTGGACAGATACACACAAGACAGTAATGCTCTGGCTCTCTATATTTTGTAAATCCCAATGACTTCATACTTTTCAGACAGTCCCATATTGTCCCTTTTGTCTGAAACATCAACCTTGTGTCTCATCAGCTAAAATGGCTTCATTTTCAGAGACACTGGGAGTAGAATTCATCCCACCTAATATCATCTCTGTAGGTGTTAGTCACTCTTTCCCCACTTATGATTTAAGAAAAATACGGTCATTTTTAAGACATGATTCATCTGAGGTGATTTCCACATCTATGTTTGTCTGAGTTTAATGTGTTCTGGAAGGGCCTGGTTCTCCCAGGATAAAAACCCTAAACTGCAGTGGATGCTGAGCACACCCACTAGATTCATGGGCTGGCACCTGCATTCCAAATTTGAACATCTGCATCTCTCAGGGCTCCAATAAGAGATGCATCATCTCCTTTTGCTCTCTGTATTGCAGCCATTTGCTTTTCCAGGTGGTTTGATCTTATTTCACCAAGATTTCTATGTGAGGGAAACAGTCTTCCCTGAAGCAAAAAAAACCCAAAAACTCCAACTTCCCTCCAATGCACAGACACATTCCCTCAGTGCTAATGCATGTTTTATGTCAGGCAGTAAAACTCTCGTGTGTCACTGTTTGCACATCAACACAACGAACAGGATTAGGCTGCTAAAGGAACGTGCTGATTTTGGTTCCTTTTGCCAACAGGGGTAAATTACTCCATATGTCAAGTGGCAATGAAATCTTGGTGTAGAGCATTAGTGGAGCTATCCTTTAATACCTGTGGGCTGTGGCCAGAAAAGGATAAACATTTGTTTCTTGATCGTCAGGCAACAGCTGGGAGCTAACAGAATTAATAGTGCTAAGAGAAAGAAATATTAAAGGAAATCACAGGGATAAAATGAACACAGGGATTTTAATGCTATTTTTTTTTTTTTTTACAGTAGGCTATACAATCCACAACAAANGATATACAATCCAGAACAAATCCAAGCAGGAGGTGACATCAATCCCTTCCTGAGACAGCCTGGAGCCACTGGCTCTTATCCACTGCCATTTATACTCTGGTCTAGTTCTGAGCCAGGACTAGTTAGGAGGGACTGAGACCCTCCAAATAAAAGGGTTTTTCAATAATTGTGAGCTACTGAGGGAAAAACAGATGCATTACTCAGAGAATTGGGATAAACTACCACATATTTGCTATGGTGGAAAATAAGATAAAAGTGCAACTTAAACAATCACAGATTCAACATGTGGTTCTGGTTCAAGCATCACTGACATTCATGTTTGAAATTATCCTTTTCCAAGTTGCTGAAGCTACAAGTCCACACCTCAGACTTATTTCCACTAGCCATTGGCTCATTGATTTCACCTCAGAAATGTAGGAATAACTCTGGGAGCCCCAGCTGTTAGGAAGGTTCATCCATCCAGATTGACATGAAGATGATAACCCAGAGAACAAAAAGCTTGGGAACAAAGTGTTCTTCTTGGCCCTCAGTAAAAGAAGTCTTTTAAGTGAAAGCAAGCCACACACATTATTATATTCATTTAAAGGAAAATAAAGCTGGCATGTTTTTGAGAAAATTAGGAACACCTAGGGAAGAACTTATTCTCTTTTTCTCACTCTGAAGAGGAGGCGACTTCAGATTTTGATACTACAATTTTTTGATCTGTGAAATGCAGAACACCAGATCTGTGGCACAGTTCTCCCTATCAAGTTCTCATTTTATAGGATGATCATTAACATTTCATGGGTTTGTTTGCACTGGAATTAAATATATAGGAATACAAGGGACAAAACACCTTTAAACTTACCACAAGCCCTGCCTGAACTGCAGGCCTCTCTAGTTCATGTTATCTACTTTTCTTTCACGTATAAATAAAATATGACTGTGCATCAAAGAATTTACTTACATCGTCTTGATAAACACCTATTTTTTTTTTTTTGCAACAGTGAGTGCCTGCAAAAGAGTTGAATAGATGGAGAAAATGATGGAGAAAAATCAAGAAGGTGATCTTAAGAAATAAGTGTTATGTAAGGAGAAAAACTCTGCTAATGCTCAGCTGAGCTCCACACTGCTGTGCACTCCTTTTCTTTGGAGATATCACCCAGGGACATTGCAAGCACCAGCTTAGGCAAGACAGAGGTGACCTGTGTGAGGGTAAATGGGAGGTGATTATGTTGTCTTGGCTTTCTAGGGTTTTTTAAAAAATTATTTCCTGTAATTTGCTCCCTTACTGGGACTCTACATGACCCAGGACCCAGAAGAAAGGACAATTCCTGTACTCCAAGTTTTCTTCTGACAGCAAACAGTGATAACTGGTTGAGATCATGAATATGCAGCAAGGTTTGCTCCTAAATATGTAAAATGAAAATAAAATTAGCACTGGGAGGGAGATGGTTCACTGAATCATGTTCTAAGAATGGGGATCTTGTACCCTGACAGCCAGAGATGTGGCTCAGACCACCAACTCCCCCCTGCAGACCTTCATCACCTCCTCCTGTATTTTTGGTCAGGGGCTGGATCTGCTTTCTCTGCTCACACCCTGCACTGATCAGTCCTCATCCCACTCCAATATCAGCCCATGTACACAGCCCCTGGGGCCAAGACTGCTTTGGGTGAATTGATTCCTGGGGCACCTTTCCTCTGCCCTTGTCTTTGTGCCTCCCTGGCATCTCTGGGAATACAAATGCTTCCATTTGCCACCATCCTTTCATCTTTCAGCGGGTGAGGCCCTGCTATTACAACCCTCTGCATGTTGTGTAATTATTGTAACAGCTCCCTTCGGGCTCGAGTCATTAGAGCTGTCATTTGATTAGGTTTTTGTCACGGGTCTTTTAAAGAATGGCTGTACCCTTCACACATAACATATGTTAATTTATTTCCACAAACATCCAAGTGTCTCTCCTCAGCTTGACAGTGACTTGATTGGATTTTGTGTTTCTTTTGCACATCTTACTCTCTTTTAACTGCTGACCAGATGGAAAAGACAATTCCATGCTTGATCATATTTGTGCTTATAATTTAGTCTTACCAACAGATCCAACGCATGCATTTAACTTACACATGTGAATCAGCACAGGTTCTTCAGACAGGTCTGTAATCACAAGATTAACATTTAACAAATAGTAGTTTTCCTATAAAATTTTAGTTGTAGGAAGAGGAAATTCCTCTTTCTCATTGCTAAGCTACCTCAGTGTGCTTTTACAGGATGTTTAATCTTCCACTGGCTTCAGTAAGTGTCCAATTCTTTCAGCTGTGGCTATCAACTCTCTCATGGAGCCACACCTGGAACATCTGTAAGCAAAATACACTCAATTCCTACATTACCTTCTACCATGGATGTTCTTAAAGACC
The DNA here is from genome assembly GCA_013400855.1 of Buphagus erythrorhynchus. Classification (NCBI taxonomy): domain Eukaryota; kingdom Metazoa; phylum Chordata; class Aves; order Passeriformes; family Sturnidae; genus Buphagus; species Buphagus erythrorhynchus. The sequence continues at coordinate 78,764 of VZTT01005559.1, read as the reverse complement.
ATTTGAGAAATGCTCGTTTCATTTATGCAATCTTGGCAATTATTAACCTACTACACTCTGACCAAAATACCAGTCACTCAAAAGTTGTATAATATTCCTTTATCTGTGTTTGGACCCTATTTGTTACTAAGGTGACAAATCCATCACAGGATTTATGCTGTCCTGACCTGTAAACTCAAGTTATTGACCTGTGGGGAGAAATTGTTCCTATGTTCTGAGCTGTTGTAGAAATTCAATTCTATATAATATTTTCTATTCAAGCAGCTGTTGCCAAAGAACAATTTGGTTTAGTCACCTGGTAGAAGAAAAATGAAAGGAGCAGAACTAATACCCTCCAGCCATCAGGGCTCAGCACCACGACATTGTGACCATCACAGCTTGGTAGCAAGATGATAGAAAGCTAAACCAGATGGTTTGGATGTCTGGTATCATTTCCACCTAAGGAAAATACAGGAACTTGCAAAGCGACTCAGCGGCTCACAGGGTCAGTAATGTCCAGCCACCAACACTAAGATGTTCCTGCACAAATGGACAAAATGGATTTGCTGTTTTGGTGTCCTGCACTGCCAGTGACAACACTCAGCATGACAAATACTCATAACTCAGGTGCATCTGGCTCCACGTTGACCAAGCACACTGTATCAGGAACAGGGAAACGCAACAGGAATTTACAAAATGGTCCCTGCTCAATCTTCAGGCCCCCAAAGGGATGAAGAAAATTGGTTCCTTTACATTTTCTCACTGGTGTGGATGGGTGAGGTGGCAGCACTGAGGGTTTTCGTGATCTGTTCAGCTGCAGAACAAAAATTGTGGTGGCTTCCTGTAAAGGAACTGTCTGCTGAGGCAGAACATGACAATCTGATGTGCCCACTTCAAACACTGTGTGCTCCCTCCTGCAGCTTTTGTTCCAGACACCCAACAGTAAGTCAGGAGGAAATTTTAGTTATTTTTTTTTTAAAGTGCTGATTTTATTTTCATTGACATATTTAGGAGCAAACCTTGCTGCATACTCGTGATCTCAACCAGTTATGACTGTTACCAAGACACTGTTACTCAACCAGTTATGTTATGTTTCCAAGAAAACTTGGAGTATAGGAATTGTCCTTTCTTCTGGGTCCTGGGTCATGTAGAGTCCCAGTAAGGGAGCAAATTACAGGAAATAATTTAAAAGGTACTCTAGAAAGCCAAGACAACATAAAAAGAAGGAATCATTAAGGTTGGAAAAGCTCTCTTAGGTCATCAAGTCCAACCATTAACCCAGCAGTGCCAAGGCCACCACTAAACCATGGTGCCAAGTGCCACCCTAAGTGCCACACGTCCTCTGAACACTTCCAGGAATGGCAATTCCATCACTTCCCTGGGCAGACTGTTCCAGTGCTTGACCACCTTTTTGACGAAAAAAAGCTTTCCTGTTATCCAATCTAAACCTCTCCTGCTGCAACTTGAGGTTTCTTCTCCTCCTGTCCCTGTTCCCTGGGAGCAGAGCCTGATCCCATTCTGCCTGTCCCCTCCTGTCAGGAGTTGTGCAGAGCCACAAGGTCCCCCCTGAGCCTCCTTTTCTCCAGGCTGAGCCCCTTTCCAGCTCCTTCAGCTGCTCCTGGGGCCCCAGACCCTTCCCCAGCCCCGTTCCCTTCTCTGGACTTGCTCCAGCACCTCAATGTCCTTCTTGTAGTGAGGAGCCCAGAGCTGAACTGAACATACAGTCCTGTACCTGTACTAGTGAGATAAATAGGTCAGGACACCTCCTGTGCCTGCTGGCACAGCCTGTCTGGTGTCTAAACCAAGCACACAAAGTCTCTTTGTGATGGTGAACATCTCTGCACAGAGCTGGCAGTTAGGGACCATGGTGGGAAGGATGTTCCTCTAGTCCATGTGCCAAAAAAATTACAGACAGCTCATGCCTGTGTGATGTAAATTGATTGTGTGCCAGACCATGCTTATTTATCTCACTCTGCTTCGGTTTCACACATTAAAAAAAAACAAAAACAAAACAAAATGAAACAAAACAAAACAACAACAACAAAAAAATTTAAAAAAAAAATTAAAAAAAGAAAGACCAAGCACTTATTTTTCTTAAAAGCATGGTCAGAAAGTCTGATTTTCAGGGAGCTGCTTTGCTCCTGCTGCCTGCCCTGCTCCTCCAGCACCGTGGGCTGCACATCACAGAGGAGAGATGCCTGAAAGCCCCAAAGGTGGGAAAGTTTGCAAGTATCCTTCTTCAGGAGGCAAACAGCTGCATTTGGGTGTTACATTTTTCCACCTCAAACCAGCCCTCGGTGGGCCAAGCAGATAAAGCTCCACCGCAAGCGACGGTGCAGCTCGTGTGACAATTTTTTCTACTGAAGACTCGAAGGCAAACAGTTGACACATGTCTGGTTTTGTAACCACAGAGACAATATCTCCTTCCTCTGGGCTCCGTGGGGAGGCAGAGGCTGGGGAGTTTCTCACTCTTCCCTCAAGTCCCCTGAATCATTCATCCTCAGAGATACCCGAGCAAGAGGAAAATAAACTCAAGAAGAAACCTCAGGGGCAGTTAGTTTGTGGTCTCCCATCCCAGTCAGTCCTAGCTAAGTTTTGGGGTCTTGGTCCATGGGACTCTGCAAAAAATTCATGTGCAGAAGTCCAAGCCCCAGTGAATCCACAGTATGGATCCATCTGCTGGTTTCCATCTTCCCTCCCATGCCTTCACCCCAGTGTACCCCAGTGAAGAGTAATGCAGTGCAGGAGAGGCTGTTGAGGTCTGAGAGGTGCTACTGAATCATCATAAACAGGGTCAAAGAAAAACAATAAAAATGTGTTCCCATACTTCTTTTCTTTTTTTTTCTTTTTTTTTTTTTTTTTTTTCCTTTCCCACAGGACANTTTTTTTTTTTTTTTCACTTGCCACAGGAAATAGGCATCAAAGGGCTGCTCTGGGGAGGCAGAGTGAAAGCAGAGCTGCTCTCATAACAAAGGCCCTTTGTGATTCATGATCTTCTGCTTTTCCTAGAAGGAAAGTCAAATATTATGGTCTTTGTTTATGAGGAAGTTAAAGAGGAACCACCCTCGTGGAGGCCTGGTCAGAGGATTTGAACCCTGTGGAAAAGTCTGTGACTCAGAGACTCCATGCCCAAATTTGCTGTGGTCACACTGTGCCACCAGCTCTTGCATGGTCCCTGCATAAAAACATCAGATCACATCATCTCAGAATATCCTGATTTTGAAGAGACCCACAGAATATTTCATTGGCTCTGGGAATTATACTCTCAAGGAAGTTTTGAAGAGTAAAGAATGGGGAGATCATCATCCCAGGAGAGGCACTGACTCCTGGTCCCTGGACCAGGTCCCTCCAGACCTTGGCAGCATCCAAGCCAGGTGGTACCAGTTCAGATTCATGATGAGTGGGACAAGAAGTGGTGACTGAGACTGGTGGGGTGGGTTAGCAAAAGACATGGAAATGGGCTCTGGCTGATGAGTGTGGGTGTGTGAGGAAGATAACAAAAGGAAAAATGGGGGTGGCCAAAAGTGTGCAGCAACCTGGGCAGAATTCAACAAAGAAACTCACCTCTAAGAAAAGAGGAGTAAAAGTGTTAAGATTTTGTATTTCTGCTTCTCTAAAAATGAAATGTTGGTGCTCTGAGCAGCCTGTTTGCTCTGAGAAGTGGAGTTAACTGTGAACACAGACAGGGGGTTAAATACAGGGGAAATAAAAGAAACCACTGAACCTGGCAAGGAACAAAACATTTCAACCTGACTTAAAGAGACTTTCTCTGGGTGGCTTTGTTGATTTCCAAAGAACTCCCCTCAACACCTTCCTTCTATGAAATCATCTCTCACTCCCCTGTATTTTTATTTTATTGGTTTCATCTACAGAGCCCAGAAGTTTATGAGTGCCCTGGTTCTGTTCATTTTTTAACTCAACTTGAACTAATTTCCTTTGGGGCTGGAGGGGCTGGTGGATAAAAGCCCTTTTGCACCTCTTCAAAACACAGTTCTGCACATATTCCCTTCCCAGGCCATATGTCCATAATACCAACAGGAGAATGACAAGAGTACCTATAGTCAGTACCAACAGAAAGCAGAACTTGAAATGACCTCAGCTGGTCATGGGGATTCATGATGTCAAGTTCAGGTGTCACAGCTCTGGCTGTGTCTCCCAGTTTTTCCTTAATATGTCCTAACCACATTGTTAAGGCTTAATTCTCAATCTGCCAATATTTTTCTCTTTCTGATGTTTCAGTTCCTAATTACCACCACACTCTGAGCTCCTATCAAGGGATCTAGCCTCCCACAAAGCAAGAATTTCTCTTCAATCTTAGATCACTCATAAAGTCTTCTGTGTTTTCAGCTTCTTTTGATAATAGCCAGTTTAAAGGATCACTCTCACACGTCTTGATGTGGAGCACAGCACTCCTTCCATCCCTGCTGCACACTTCTGTTGTTAACTTCCTCTGCCTGAGTTGGCTGAAAAGCATGAAAAGAATGAACTGTTTCACAGCCAGCTGCTGTCAGAAATGTTTTCCTTCCATGGCATGCTTATCTAGGTGATGCAAAATGAAGCAGTTGCTCTCCTCTCTCCCTAAAGATGCAGTTCATTTAGTGCTCATATCCAGGCTTATCTCCCAGGCACTGCACTACTCCCTTACATTAGTTTACTCCTTACACCATTAAATGTTCACTAATCACTCTCAATGGCTGTGCCAGGGCCCTGCTTTCTCCAGGGTCTGAGTTTCAGTTATTTCTCACTGTGGAACCAGGATGTTTTTCACACTGGAGGATTACTGTGCACTACCCTGTTACCAGGCATTAGCTGCTTCTGATTGATTATTTGTGTTTCCATGTTTTCCTGTTCATGGGAGCTTGCCAAACCAGAGCTTTCCAAATGCAAGGCTCTTTGTTTCCTTTATTCAGAACCACCGAGGTGTCTTGCTCACACCTGGTGGTTTTCAGTAATTGTGATGTGGCTATATCTCTGTGTTCATCCTAGAATATTGATTCCAGGATAAAGGCTCTCATTGTTGGGAAAAACGTGTAAAACTCGTTTGGTGTATTGATTGGCTCGTTACTGTCTTGTGCAATGAGATTCATGACCTGGCTTCTGCTGCTCTGTTCAATACACATGTGCATGAGACTGCTGCTAGAATAATGTCTGAGCTGCCTGCCAGCCCTGTCAGACAATAAATCAAGGCCAGAAGAGATCTCAAAAGTTTGAAAAGCTGAGAAGAGTTTCAGTCCTTCACTCCCAGTTCCTCAGTCCCAGCAGAGCTAATCTTCACAAGGATTCACCTCCAGCACATCTCCCAAGATCTGATTAGCTGCCAGTGTTTAGGGAAGCTTCGTTTTTGGATCCTCAGCAAAGGATTTTAAGAAAGCCTCATTTACAGGAGTTGACACTCAGCCTTTTTTGAAGCTTATCCCTATCATATACACAAAAATCCATCAGCAGCTTCCAAGTATTTCTGAAAGTCCTGTCCTAAGAGGACTGCTCGGGTTCCTACTTTTTACTTTGAATTCCAGGACTGGGAGTCTGGCTCTCCAGACATGTTCAGCAAGAATGAGTTTGACTCCAAGGGAACAAGTCTCTGACATTTCATGGTCAATCTATTTCAATGACAGTTTCAGTGTGACCTCAGTGCTGCTGACCATGTCTGTTTAATGCTGCCACTTCCTCTCTGGTGCCCAACAGAATATCACTCATCATAAGAAGATCAAAAAGGAGAAACTCTCCCTCATTGTCAGGAGAGAAACTTTATAAAGTTCAGAAAGTAAATGAGTCGTTTACATACTGCAGTAGATTTTTTACGCAGCTCTTCTTTGTCCCATTTAACTTTAGACAAGTTAAATATTACCAGTTTTAGAATTTTGAACTCAGGATTTACTATTCACAGGCTAACAGCAAAATTTTATTACATTAATTGTAATTAAAACTTTTCTTAATTCAACATCCAGAAGTACAGGCAGTCTGCAAACATCCTTTATTTTCTGTGGTGTTGTTTGGTCTGTAACTCAGATGCATAATTTCCATTAAATGTGACGTGGGTTGGAACCTTACCACTGAAACCCAATGAGGTTCCCATCTACAGTAAGTGCTCTCATTTGTGCTGTACACAGATATTTACAGAAAAATATAAATCCAAACTCAGAGGTGGTGTGAGTGTGTTCAGAGAAATCACACATTCACAGTAAATTAGGATCTTAAGAGATCATCTCTTCCATCATCTGTCTCAGAGAGGGATCAACCCTACCTGTTTCAGTTCTCTACAGCACAGAATCACAGAATGGTTTGGGTTGGAAGGGACCTTAAAAACCCTTCAGTTCCACCCCCTACCATAGAAAGGGACACCTTCCACCATCCCAGGCTGCTCCAAGCCCCATCCAGCCTGGCCTTGGGCACTTCCAGGGATCCAGGGGCAGCCACAGCTTCTCTGGGCACCCTGTGCCAGGGCCTCCCTACTCTCACAACAAATTATTTCTTCACAATATCCTATCTAAATCTCCCCTTTTCCAGTCTGAAGCCACCCTCCCTTGTCCTATCACTGCCTGACCTTGCTTTGTTCCTCACTGAACTCTCCCACAAGTTTTTGTACTCATGCAGATTCACCTGACTTGTTCTTCAAGCCTCAGGTGATGGAGCATCTCCAACAAACCTGGTCAGATTGTCTTGGAGCAGCCCCAGTGAGTGCCCTAATTCCCCCTTGCTGGAGTTAAACCCATTATTGCCAGTCCTGCTCCTGTCACTGTGAATGAGCCAGTGAATGCACCTCACAGCAAATGCCCTTTGGTGTTTTAGGGTAATAATTGCCTTACTGGGGATCCTTTTTTACAAAGGAAGAATATATAATATNCTTTTTTTTCCTCTTAAGTACTTGCTGTCAAAGAGACAGAAAGTGATACTCTGACAGAAGGTGCTGTGCCATACATTACCCCATATGACTTCTTATTTAATTAATAGCTCCACCCTGCAAACATTTGCACAATTTTATACCAGTAAGCTTGTGGACACATAAATATTGGCAACACTCATTCAAAGGAACATCTTTCTTCTATTTTTTTTTTTAAGATTATGTGCTGTTCATGGGCTTCAGGCCTGATTTATAAGTCCAAAGAGTTGAAGTCTGAATTGATCCTCATATTTCTGTAGAAATGTGCTGGGAAACGGCCTTTCCTTGAATTATTGCATTTTAAAAAATTAAAAAAAACATGGAGAAGAATATACACATTTTTAGAAAACCCTACATGATGTGCCATTATCCAGTCAGTTTTAGAGCTTGCATCATCTGTTTTATTTTGGCATGTCATGCTGTCAAACAATCTTCAAAATTTCACATTTGATTTACCTCAAACATAAATCGTCTTCAAGTGGTGCATTTCAAGAGTCTGTCAAAAAAACCCCAGGATTCAATGTGTTTTACTGAAATTCAAAAGAAAGTACACATCCATACACATGCAAATACACATATATATGCATATGAATGTGTATATATATTTAATTTATGCAGTTTGAAATCCAGATTTACCATAAAAACTCAGTTCACTGTTTTTCTCTTCATATGGGAAAAGATGAGTCAATCATCAACCCAGTGCTTGGGTCTGAATCTCTCCTCCCCAAATCTGGCACAAACAGAAGTAACACAAATGAATTATTTGGAGTTAAACCAACATGAAAGTATAGCAATGGAGAAAAGAATAATAATCCTCTGTGCATGAAGCTGAAGAGGTTTATTTTAGTTTCATTTATTCCCAGGTTTTTCAGCTGGGAGTGCTGGGGTTTTTTTAGCTTCATATGGTGTAACTTGAGGCTGCTGTAAAAACTCCTTTATTCTTTTAAATATTCTTTCTTCTTCCTTTGTAGCATCTGTAACCCTTGGCTGTCTCATGGAAAATGTGCCCCTCAAAGACTCCTCACAAGAGGGATTGATTCAAGGTTGGTTTCATCTTGATTGCATTTTGTAGGAAATATAAGCAACGTTGACCTAATCCTATGACCTGAGGTATGAAAAAATAAATAAATTAAAGGGAGAGATTTGGATTTGGCTGTTTGCCCATGGGGTCAGTTTTAAGGACTTGATGGCCTCACATCTTGCATATCTAAATCTCCATATCTACATATTTGTAGATATTGGGCTTTTGCATTAGCCCAGGTCTGATTTATCCAGTTTGGATCCAATGCACCCAGTGCAGATACCCAGAGCTCAGCTCACTCAGCACTCTGCTGCTACCTGGTTCATTAGCAAGTCCCAAAAATTACCCATGTTGAAAGTGGTTAGCTTTTTTCTTCTGCCTTTACTCAGAGTCAGGATTGAATGCTCGAGAGATGGATTTCTTGTTTGGACTTGGTGGTTTATTAAATCTTATCTAAAGTACAGAGAGTTCTGCTACACTTCCAGCTAACAAGCTAAAAGTGAGTGAAAATGGAGGTGAATCTAGCTAGTTACAAGGTCTTCTAAAACCTAACTATCCAATTAAAAACTAACATCTATATTATTTATACTTTTGACCCAATAACTAAACACCTGTGACCCGCAGTGGGGGATTTTCTATCCAACCCAAAAATACTACCTGAAACTAAGAAAAAGAAGGAGCAAGAAGGAATAAAGAGACAATGCCCAAGAACCTCCATCTTGTCCCATACCTATTACTATATTCTAAAATCCCAAATTCAAAACTCTTCACCATGTGAAATTACACACTTCTATTCTAACTGCACTCCAGTGATTTTAACTCTATTACTCAAATTTGGAAGCCTTCTCCAAAGCCTCAAGTCAAAAGCAGTGTTCTTTTGAGGGTCAGTGTCAGAAAGAACAGAAAGTTTAAAATTCTCAGGCTTCAGGGCTCCAACACCATGTCACCTTCCTCCACTTACATCCCAGCATTATTTAAGGCCATTCCTGCAATTTCAGGACAAAATGTCTTGTCCTCAGCACAGAGAAAAGATACATCTCTTTCTTTGCTTCTAATTTGAAAGAAGTTGGTGTATTATGTTTTGCTGCTCACTTCTCTTGACCTGAACATCCTCAAAGGCTTCCATCTACTTCCATGGCCATGTTCCCTACACCCTAATCCCTGTGAGCATCCTCTGGCCTCCTCAAAAAACACATTGGAGCCCACCTGACACTCACAGCAGTCAAAGAGAAGATGGCTCCTTGATGGTCCAGCCTTTTAATACAGGTTTCCCAGTCTGTACTAAATCAGCAGTTTTTTCCTTTCCATGGAGCCTGTTTCAGTGGGACTTGTCCATTACATCCAGCCTGGCTGGATTCTTACTGTTCAAGCCACAAACTAAGCTTTGGTAGAAAGTATTGCCTTAGTATTTTCCTTTCCTCTTCAGTTCTTGACTCCCTTGTTTATTTTGCTTAATTTAATATCTCAGGATGATTCAGGAACTCACAGGAGCCCAAAGGAATTCCAGCCACCAAGACTGATTTGTTGCAGCAGCCCTGGAAGCAGCACAGAGCACCAGGCTGAGTGTTGTGCTGTGCTCCAGATCCTGCCTCTCTTCCTGCCTGTTGCTCTGTTTCCACCAGATATTCCCATCCCTGGAGCAGAATTGGTGGAATGAATGGCAGGATGGGTCCTTATCCTGTGAATTCACACTCTGCAGTGGTGTCATCTATTCTAAAAATCTCTACAGTGAAAGCTGTGGGGTAGGGTGGCCAAACAAGATGGAATTTTTAACCTTTGAAAGGTTTATAATCATAGAATTACAAAAGGGTTTGGGACCTTAAAGGCCATCTAGCTCCAAGCCCCTGGCATGGGCAGGGACACTTTCCACTGGATCAGGTTGCTTCAAGTTGTTTTGATATAGCATACAATAATAATTCATCCCAAATATCAGAAAAAAAAAGCCAAAGTGGAATCTCATTACCAAGGAATGTGCACTTTAAGGAGATTCATACACTGTGGATCCTTTTTCTTTATTTCCTGTATTTTAAAATACCATTAATTTTATTTGCTTATCTTCTGACATGACATGCTTAGAGTATGACATGCATTTACCTCATCACCACTGAATATCAACAGTGCAGATCCACAGGTCCAAATTAGTCAGCATGAGGATGCCTCTATGACACTGTTGAAGGTGCAAAGTGGAATCAACAGAGTAAAATCAGTACAAATTTTGAAATGGACACTTATTTCAATGCAGGTAATCTTCTCTGGCAGAATTAACCAGAGAAGACTTAACTTCTCATTAACCATGAGAAGAGGTTAATGGTAACCCAAAATACATCAGCCTGCCAATGAAAGACATGCACCATCCCAGCAGTTTGCATTGACAAGAGTATGAGGTTAATTAGCTCGGTAGCCAACAGCATTGCACAGCTTTTAACCCTTGCATTGAGCAGCTGTTCTCTGTTAAAAAAAAAAAAAAGGAAAAAGCAATGCTAGTGAAAGATGTCAAATCCTGTATGACTCCAGCTAGCAACTGGAATATAGGTAAGTTCATACTCACCAAAAACATTTTTAAGTTGGACTTCTCTGTTGGTGTGGCTCAACCTGGCAGGAAGCTGAACAGAGCTGCTCACTCACCCTCAGAGGGATGGGGGAGAGAATCAGAAAAAGGGTAAAATTAATGGTTAGGATAAAGACAGTTTAATAGCACAGAAAAGGGAGGAAAAGAATAGGAATAGGAATAGGAATAGGAATAGGAATAGGAATAGGAATAGGAATAGGAATAGGAAGAATAAGAATAAGAATAAG
>VZTT01005559.1:40505-63957 GCA_013400855.1 Buphagus erythrorhynchus | reverse complement strand
AATAGCACTCCAAATCCCTCTCTTTTCTCCCTGCATGAGATTAAAAAAAAAAAAAAATCAGAAGGTGAGATAAACCTCTTGTCTTGTGGTGTTTTCTTGGTACCCATGGAAGGTGAGGTCCAGTCTGGAGACTGCTCTTTGAGAAAGGGATGGAAAAGGAAAGGATGGCAAAAACACCTCAGAGGCTAAGAAAGCACCACCTACAAGAGAAAGTAGAATGAGTTGGAGCAATTTAGTGTTAAGAGAAGACAATTTCGTGGTAAGAGAAGACAAATTCAGTGCAGGCAAGGCAGTGTCCAGTCTCTGAGAGTTACTAACTCCCAAAGAACTAAGAAAAATTATAATAAGCCAAACACACACATTTCCTTTAATATTTTCCTCCTTCAGGAACTTGCATTTCCAGGATTTTGTAAACCAGAGAGAGTCTACTGGAATTTAATAACCCTCAATGGATTTTTATCTGTGCATTTGTCTAAATGCTTTTTGAAGCTGCCTAAGCTTTCAGTGGTCACATCATCCTCCAGTGAGAGATTTCATAACTTACCTACAGGCCTTGCATGCTGCAAGAAGAACTGCACCTGCACGTTTGTCTGAACCTATTTCTTTCATATCATTTGATGGTAATTTGGTGTTCTTGTGCTAGAAAAGACTGTGGACAATCATCTCTTACATGTTGTCTCAATGGCACTCGTGGTTTTTAGGGGATAAGAAGTCAGAGGCTTGTCATGATGGATTTGGATTGTATGTTAATGATAAATTGTCTTTCTAGTGGTAGAGGGAATGAGGTGGTGAAATAGATTGTATGGTAGGAGGATAAGCTTGATTGCATGTGTCAAGAAGGCAGACAATCAATGCTGTTCATGATGCAGTTTATCCCATTCTGAAGTAAATGTCCACATTCAGTCAATTAAATTGCACTTTAAATTCCACTGGCTATTGACTGGGTCTTCAGTGACAACCATGGAGCTCCAGCAGCCTTGCCTACAGAAAGATAACTAAAGTTACAGGAGAAAAATACCCCCCATTTGAGTCCACCCAGGCAAAGCAGGTCTGACAAACTTTCATCTTTAGCAGAACTGTAGAATTATTGGAAGCTACAAAAATGCCCTGGCAATTATTTGAGTTATTGCTGCAAACACTAGCTTCTCCTGTGTGTTCTTTGATGCCAGGCTCACAGCACTGGTTCAACTCTCATATATTTTGACTTTGCAAATTGTGTAGGGCAACATAAAACAGGGCCTAATCTCCACCAGATCATGGAGTAGAAATGAAGCCAAGAAACTGAACTGTGGCAGGAAAAGATGGAATCACTTGAGTTCCCTGTTCTCAGAAAAGCCAGTAATAGGTATTTTTCCCATTGAGAGTCCAGTGCTGTGGCTCTGCACACCAGGATGCTCCTTCCTTTCCCAAATCTCCAGACTTGCTGACTTCCCCCCAAAAGTTCTGACATTGACTTTGGGTGGGCTTAGCCCACCCAAAATTATTTCCATGGTGGAAATGACTAAAATATGACCTTGGCTTTGACAGGCACCACAATCTCAGCTGTGCCACATCCATGGAGATCAGCACCAAGGACTGACCTGGATTCCACATCGAGTATTCAGGCTCCTAAATCAGGGCTGCATTCACAGCAGCACAAAGGTGAAGCCTCAACAGTTCCATGTCCAAGGTCCCTCATGGAGCTGATTCCTCAGTCAGTGCCATCACTGTGGCTGATTCCATGCCAGCTGGTTAATTCACCACCTTTCCATTCCTTCCAGGTACATTTCATTATCCCTACATCTAATTAGCCAGATCTAAAGAAACACCATTTTTTTTAATTTATTTTTTTTTTTAATAGTGACCACTCTTCAATCTATGTACCATAATAATGGCAATTAATATGAACAGGCCATTTAACAGCCATTGTACTGAGCTCAGCACAAGCTCAACTGACATGCAGGAGCCTTTTATAACCAGGTACTCTCTGCACTATCATCAATTATCTTCTAATTAAACAACAAAATTCCCTTGAAATGCCCTGGTTAGACATCATTACTGAACATTTTGCCATCACTTAGTGGATTAATGTGTCTAATTAAATAACTTGCAGCGTGGAGGCAGGATCATGGCATGATACTTGAAATGAGGTGTGCAAACCTCTATAAATTGTTTGAAGTCAAAACCTGCTTGGCTTGTATTGACAGAAAGGATTACTTTAAAAATCAATAGCTTTCTTCTGTTACTTTTTTCCTCATCTTGGTGAATAAAAATAAAGAAACTGCCCATAAACTCCAAATACAAATTGGCACTGGAAATGTTGGCTTTTCCATGCTCAGAGGAGAGACAGCTCATATGTTCAACGTTTTCAGGGGTGGGAGTCTGAGGATTTTACAACAAGGATTTGATAAATTTTTAAAATTAATTTTCCATTAGTGATGAAATCTGAATCCTTGAGCTTCACCTATGCACCTTCTGGGATGTCACTCTATTCTGGAGCCTAACTTCATCTGTAATAAGGAATTCCTGCACTGTTCATGTGATACTATGTACACCAGGAAGAATTTGGGGATGATCTTCTCCTTGTAGTGACCAAACCCAGGCTACTACTGCTGTGATCCCTGGAATAATTCTAGATCCACTCTAAATCCAGGAAATCTGTGGGTTTGCAGGTCCAGCTTCAGCAGCTGCCAGCTTTCCAGTTAGTGATGCAGACTGTAAAAAAGCTCTTTTAGGATGAGATTCCCCCTTGGAGCTGGGGACTGTTCACATGTCACAGTGACCCCAATGACAATGTTGACCCCCAAATCCTTGACAGCAAAGGGCAAACCCGAATCACTCTTCCTCTACTCTAGGAAGCAATAAACCAACAACCTGTCAGTGAAAAAAAAAATCAATCTGAGAAAAACATGATTAGGTGGTAAGATATTTTCATGTCCTGAGGATGTACAGAGACTTCAGATTTGTATTCAGATAAAGTGATCACAGTGAAACTGAAACTCCCTGCATGGTAACTACTTCTGACTAATGTCAAGGATGTTGCCTGAATTATTATAAACTCTGAGGCACCTACCAGAAGCAAGTGTGTCCCAGATGCTGGTTGGTTGGATGGGGTCCTGAGCCACCTGCTCCAGTGGAAGGTGTCCCTGCCCAAAGCAGAAAGCTGGAACTAGATGATCTTTAAGGTCCCTTCAAACCCAAAGCATTCTGTGATTATGTTGTTGGCTGGCACTACAAAAATACTGATGTAATGGCTTACACACTCTCCACCAGGAGGCAGACATTAAATCCGTTATAATTTGCAGTTGATGACCTTGAATCTTCACTTAATCTGCCCTGCTGGGTTGAGCAGAGGCTCCTCTGTTCTTCTCTTTCTGCCAAATTGAGAGCAGAAGGATTCAAAGTGAAAGTCACACACACACACACATATGAAAATGATCCCTTTGGCTTTCCTGTGGTCTGCAGTTTGATCACTGAACTGCTTTGGAAGATTGATTTGCACACGAGTGCACCTCTGGCAGGTTTGAGGGGAGATATCCTGGTTCTCCCTCGCTGTTCTGCTGTGGTTTTCAGAGTGCTCACTGCCCTAGGATGCCACTGCCTGCCCCCAGGTCAACGTGGTCATGGGTCACATGAATTAGAATCAAACCTACTCATCTCCAAACAAGCACTTCCTGCCTTCCCTTCAGCCTCGAGTGTGTCACCACCTTCTGCTTATTACAGTGCCCAGTCACAAGTGATCAGTTCCCCTTTCTCCCCTTGCACTGCACATACCACACCAAGAGAAAGCCAGGCCCTGCCCAGAGGGGACAAACTGGTCACAGTTTGCATTTTATTTGGGTAAGGGGTAAAAGCTCTTGCCAGTGGGCTTAGTACAGCAGCCTGATGAAAAGCAGGCAAACGAACCTGAGCAATAATCAAAGTGATGTCACAGGGTTTAGGCTGCAGGAGGGAGGTCACATCCAGGCTGTGGCTGCTGAAAGGTGTGGCAGTGTCACTCAGTGTCACAACTGGCCCAGCCTGGAGGTGACAGCCCTCTCTTTAGCCAGCTGGAGAGATGGTGCCACCTCTGCTGCAAGGAACCTGGAGAACAGAGTGTGAAAGAGAACTGGAGAGAGACTTTTTACAAGGGCTTGTAGTGACAGAACAAGGGACAATGGCTTCAACCTGGAAAAGGAGATATTTTGATCAGGTATTAGGAAGAAATTCTTCCCTGTGAGGGTGGTGAGGCCCTGGCACAGGGTGCCCAGAGAAGCTGTGGCTGCCCCTGGATCCCTGGAAGTGTCCAAGGTCAGGCTGGACAGGGCTTGGAGCAGGCTGGGATAGTGGGAGGTGTCCCTGCCAATAGCAGAGAGTTGGAACAGAATGGTGTTTAAGGTCCCTTCCAACCCAAACCATTCTGTTTGGGGACACTTGGTCTGGTTAGACAGGAGCAGCCACCTCCTTCACAGCCCCACAGACCTCAGCAGGAACAGCAAAAGCAAAATTACATCAATTCTGTTCAAGTGGGAAGAAAATACCTGTGCGACTCCAACCTGGAATAGAGCTATAGTTGTTGGTCCTCTCCACCTCCTGTTCCACATCTTCTAAATTATCTCCTCAAAAGCAGACTCTCACCTTCTGAAATGTCTCCTACATCATCTCTAGCAGCACATGACTGTGTCCATCTCTGCATTTTTTCTCATTTTCCCTTGTGCCCATCAGTGTCCTCAGCTGAGGGACTGGAGCTGACTCAGACACTGTGCTGAGGCACTAGAGCAAGGACTAAAGGTTCAAGTATGGAAGAGTCAGCCCATCCACTTCCACAATTTTTTCACATTGAGAGGGGGAAATGTCTGCACAGGACCAACAGCCTGGAACAGCTCCCTTGGCTCTGTGTCACTGGCATGGCACAGCACATCCCCCTGGCTTCCAAAAACTGGGCAAGTGCATTGAGAACATTTGCAAAATTAATGGTGAGTGGTGGGGAATATAAATAAATACATGCATAAATACTCACATGGGCAGATGGGACACAAGACTGCTCTGTTCCTGCAATTCTCTTCTATCATCTGGGTGTCTCTTTTTATATCTCTAACTCATTGTCACCTCCTGCCTGCCCTGCTGCTGCAGGTGATGAGGGTTTCTTGTCTCCTTGGTTTTAGATGCAGGCACCTGTGGTCATACCCTGGGATGTCTGG
Source organism: Buphagus erythrorhynchus (assembly GCA_013400855.1). Lineage (NCBI taxonomy): Eukaryota > Metazoa > Chordata > Aves > Passeriformes > Sturnidae > Buphagus > Buphagus erythrorhynchus. Next base: position 58,798 of record VZTT01005559.1, on the reverse strand, counting down.
GGGTGTAAATTTGTAGGATCTTCTGATACCCTATGTAGATTAGGTCCCTGCCACATCCCTGCATCTAAACATTTCTGCAGAGTGCATATGGATATGGCTTGGCAGTGTTAGGTTTACAGTTGGACTCGATGATTTACAGAGTGTTTCTCCAACCTCAGTGACTCTATGTATGAATGTGGATTTGAATTCATAAATACCTTGGGGTTTATTACTTGTATGCCTCTAGATTAATGCAGAATGGTTTCAACATTCAGTTTTCTGGCTCTTAAGGAGCATGTTTTTTACTCTTATATTAGCTCTTGACCTTAACTCTTAAATTAAGATCTTAGTCTTAAATTAAGCTCTTAACTTACTCTCCTAGCAAACCTCAAATACAAATCAGTCTATGTAACTTTTTGTTCCAGCACATTCCTTCTGTCCCTAGACTCAAACAAAAAAAACCCTTCCACTGACACTGAACTAAATTCTTACAAGTATTCCTCTTGATCCAGACTTCTAAAATGATTGGAGATGTTCCTGCTGTGGTTTAAATGAGCACAAACCTCCTCAAGTCAATGAACTTTTTCTGATTTACAAGTAGCTGCATCTTTGACTTCACCTTCTTGATAAGGTGGATCTGAATCTGACTGGCAGCTCTTCACGGAAGTGAAATTCTACATGAATTTCAGACGGAAAAGACATAATTCCTAAAAGGAATATATACTGCCTCAGCATCACAGTTATTATTTAGCATTTGTATTTCATCAGCACCTTGGTTAAAAACCCTCATGCTAGGATGTGTCCAGACCTGAAGAAGTGAAAACTGTTGCCCCAAAAAACCTCAAAGATCCCTATCAAAAGAACTGGGGGAAGAAAGGCACACCACTGGAATGAAATTACAAAAAGAGATGCATAGTCTTCATACCCAGTGCTAAGTGTAGTGACATTATAAAAAGTCAAGGCCCCATGCACCTCCTGACCTTCCAATTGCAATACAGAGCTGATTCCCCATTACTGAACGTGCAAGGGCATAAGAAATAACATGAATTAGGAGTTTGTGCAGTGACATTTTTAAACATTCACTGACTTTTAGGGAAATCCCACAATGAATATTAAACAAGCCCCTGCCTTTCCTATGGTTGGTGGGTAAGACCTGACTTTCTCACTTATGCACGGTGACCTTTCAAAATCATTTTTGTTGCTGCACTATTCCCCTGTTCCCCTGCTTCTGCAGCCTTATACACTCTAGGACTTCAAGAGAATTAAGTCTCTTTCGTTGTTGATAAATGGAGCCCTGCATTCTCTCACCTGGAAAAGGACTTTTGACAAATGCTACTGTGCACAGAAGAGTGCTCACAAATTATAAGAGCATTTGAGTGCAAAGCAGAGGCACCAATGTAAAGAATTGCTGATTTCAATTGTTACATTTAGTGTTACAGCACCTTGATGCCTTACACAGCACCCAGATTAAGTCCAAATCTGCAAGGCTGTACTGGAAGATAAAACACAAAGCCTTCTTATCACCAAAGTCCCACTTGAGCCTTCAAAATAGATTTCAGGTAGAACTGGAGTGCTGCACTCAACTCCTGTGTGGGTGACCCTCTATAATACAGTCATTTAATTTCAGGGCATGTTTGAGCTTTTTCTTATGTATCCTGAAGGAAATCATTGGATCAACCACTTGGGATCAAGAAAGCAAGAAACAGATTGTAATTTTGTTTTTCCTCTCCATCTTTTGTTTCTCCTCTCATTAGCAGGCAAACCAAGCAGGCTTCCAGCCACCTAATACTCTCTGAGAGCTCTCTCTAAGAATCAGACAAAGCTGGAAGTAGAAAAATGATTCATACACAGATGTGTTTGTCATTGTCTGGAAAGCAAAATGTTCAAATCCACCAGAGACAAAACAGCCTGAGCTGACACTGTGATGACCCACTTTTAAATAAAAAATGAAAGCTTCAGGACTGTGTGTTTGGGGTAAATGTGTGAGGCCCCCAGAGCACAGCTAGGAGATATCCTACAGGAAGGTTGCTCTGGGATATTTTCACCCTTCAGGTCCTGACCTTCTCCAGAAAGAGAAGATAATGCAGCAATACCATGACTTTCATTTATTACCAACATACAACAAGAGCACTGAGGGACAGAGAATCATTAAAGCTGGAAAGTATCACCAAGACCATCAAGTCCAACTTTCAGTGAAGCAGTTTTTTTATGCCAGGGGTCCAGAGTACTTGCAGCCAATTGTTAGGTTATCCCAAAGTTGCATTTTCATTGCTGTAGTGACAAGGACAATATAGAGATTGTGATCCAATGCACATGTATTAGTGATCAACCAGCCCTTCTTCCACATCTGTACTGCCCCAGAGCAGCTCCCTGAGCAGCCACAAGAGCTCCTTTCAGCTGAGCTCAGGTATTTCTGCACTGTACTGAGGGCAGCAGCAGCATCCCCAAAAGCATCCGAGCGAGGTGACATCCTCTGTGTCCACACATGCCCACAGCAGTGTCCCTGCTGTGCTGCCCCAAACCCTGACAAACCCTCAGCTCCTGACAGGAGCTCTTCCTGTGCCTCCCTCACACCCCTCTGCTCTTCCCAAGGCTCAGGCAGGGTACTGAAGGTCACCTACAGCAATAATCTGTCCTTAATTTCTTTCCCTTTTTTCTCCCCGTGGTCTCCTACCAGGAGTGTGGAGGTTTCAGTGCTGCTGTCCACTCTGCAATACCCCTTGGCCACAGTGGATGTGTCACACCAAGCTATGTTTCAAAGGGGCTGATGGAGTGGCCTCCAGCCATTTGTAGGAAAATAGTAATGAACAGTGAGCACCACAGCCATGAAATGCCTGGAGATCTCCCATGTCTTTTTACCTTTGCTGAAATCCCATTCCTACTCCAGCTAGCAGTGCTGCAGACACGTGGGTGCCTGGGTAGGTTATAATCAGTTAACTGTGGACAGTGACAGAGAGGATCATTGCTTACTCTAACTTCAGGCACCTTCCTAAAGCTGGAATTGCTCAGGATATTGCCCCAAGTATCTCCTCCTGAGCCTAGCTGAGAACTCTGGAGAATCTGCTTCTGAGGGCCATCTCTCCTGGCTGCCAGAGCTGGTCTGAGGACACTTGGTTTTCAGAGGGAAGGTGACACATTTGACACCATCTTATTTTGTTCTTTTCCATGCTGCTGAAAATTGAGTCCGTTTTGTCTCTTTCTGTGGGTCCCAAAGCTGAGGTCATTGATGGAAAAAGAATCCTGGACACTCAGTGTCTTCCAGGGAACTGAGGCTACTGTGGCAAGTCATCATTTGGAGAATTTTATGGCCATAATAGAAAGGATCACAGAATCACAGAACCAATTAGGTAGTAAAAGACCTCTGAGATCACCAAGTCCAACCTGTGACCAGTCACCACCTTGTCAACACAGAACCACAGAATCAATTAATGCAGAGTCACAGAATCGATTGTCAAGTGTGGCAATGATGTGGCAATGATGTGACAATGGTTCCCTTAACCAGACCCTGATATGTTTACACCAGCCAGCCCTGATGGTAAATGCACTCACATCAGACATTTTCATAGCACCGAGAAAACGTTCTGACCTTTCACCTTAACCACTAAGAGAAAGCAAGCCAGCAAACCCACTCCCCACCCAAAATATTCACCACGCAGAGGTCAGGTCTGAAATGTTACCGTCAGCAGCCTCTGCTCACCCTGACTTACATTAACTCTGCAGCAGAGAGGGACGATTTCTGGGAAACTTAAAGGAGCATGCAGACCACAGTACCCAACTGAATAACTCATTATTAGCAAAATTTCACTGGGAAACAACGCTGTCTGGCAGCACCTTTGTTTCTTGTGAACAGGGCACTTCACAAGAATTAATTGAACTAGTGAGAGAAACACAGAGAGAATTCAGAGAAATAAAACAAGCACCCTCATGATGATCTTTGGCTCTCAGCTGCCCATGGTGTGTCACAGAGGAGAGGTAAAACTCACAGAAAGGGCTGGGGTTTGGGTGGCTGGTCCTGGCTGAGGGGTGGCACTGCCAAAGCAGGCAGAGGGAGAGATCAAAGCTCACTTTGCAGCATCAAGAAGGTGCCAGCACAGCCTCAGCACACGGAGGGGTGGCAGGATGGGAGTGGAGCAAGGGGCTGCTCAGCACCCTGTGCTGGGCTGGGGGAGGCAGAATGGGCTGAGTCAGGGTTAGCACCTTCCAAACTCTGTCTCAGTTTCACAGACCCATTTCCTAAACTATTGATGACTTGTCTCAAAGCCTTTATTGGAAAAAGCCCTGCTGAGAGTGTGAAAGCCTCTAATGAGCACCTGATAGCATTTTGGTGAAGGGGTCAGTTTGGTGATTACATCTTCATCAGTGTTTGTGCACATCTACCAGCTCCTGCTACATCTCCTCAAGCTTCTCCCTTGCTAAATCAGCTTTTCCTTTTCCTTCACCATCTGCAGCAGTTTCCCTCATTCTTTAAGCAGAGGGTGGGGAGGCCCTGGCACAGGTTACCCAGAGAAGCTGTGGCTCCATCCCTGGAAGTGTTCAAGGCCAGGTTGGACAGGGCTTGGAGCAACGTGGGATAGTGGAAGGTGTCCCTGCCCATGGCAGAGGGGTTGGAAAGATCTTTTTCCAATGCAAACCATTCTGGGATTGTGTCATTAACTTATGCCACACCTCAGGAAAGACTCTCCAGTGGGACAAGTCTTCACCTTTCTCCTGTCAGGCCTGACCTTTCAATTCTCACCAAGTGCCTTACAGATGTGTCCAAGTGCAGAAAACACCTGGAAAAAAAAAATGTCCTGGGACTTACAAGGTGGAGATGTGTGCCTGATTACCCAAGAGCCAGACATTGCCCTTCTGTGTCCCAAGGCTTCAATCCCTTGTCTATAAAAGAGGGAAGGCTGGTTCTTTTCAGGATCAGTAAGGAAAAATGCATTAAAAACTAGGAGATATTAATATAGTGGGTGTGAAAACCTTTGGTCCTGCCTTAAACATCTTGCTCTCTCTGGCTTTTCCCATCCAGATTATTTGCTGTTAGAAGTTGGTCCCTGTTAGGACTCAGTACAAGGGGATTCTGTATTGGAGGCAATTGCTTCCCAGTAATGAGTGATGAACTGCTTTGATTTACTACAGTGCATAGCCCAGAATCAGAGTTATCAGGCAAAACCTCCCACCTCCTCACTATTACATAAGTTGGGCAGGCATCTAAGATCCAAATTTGGTGTCTTATTGCTCTTTCTAGCAAACTATTTCAACTGTGTGTCTGTTGGAATTGTACAGATTAAACAAAAAAAAAAAATCGGATCCCTGGGAGGAGTTTTCAAACCTGCTGTGAGTGCACACTCACTACATCAAATTCAAAAGCCCTTACCAGCTTTTAGTTTGAAGGAGGTGACTCCAAGAACCTCTGTCTCACCCCTGCAAGCATCAGCAGCATCTTTCAGCCATGATGTCCATTTCAGATTCTAGTTGTGCTGCAGATTCAATCTTGCTACAGACCTCCATCAGGGGAGGATACCATGGTATGGGTTGTTGGCAGAAAGGAACAAAATTCAGACATCCACATCTCAAACTGAAAATTAAAAATAAAAAAATCAGCCTCACAGTCATCTTGCCTTTAGAGTACCCTCTAGAGGGGTAAAAAGGTTAACAAAGATAAATGTAAGCACACTGGAAATCTTGCTGATCTCTTAACCTCTGTGACCTCCCTGGGCAATGCCTTCTACTGATTCCAAATGAAACTGAAAGGTCTTTTAATTGGCAAGGCTGGGGATGTATAAATACACAACAAAAAGACCCCAATGTCATTCAGATGGACTGTCCATCCTTGGAGACATTTAGAAGCTGCCTGGACATGGTCCTGGGCAGTGAGGTCTCTGTGGCCCTGCTTGAGCAAAGAGGTTGGACAAGGTGACTTTCCAGAGGTCCCTTCCAAGCTCAGCCATTCTGTGGCTCTGTGATTTCTAAGCTGATTTTGGTTTGTTGATTTTGCTTCAGATTTCCCTGTGTTTTTAGTGAATGTCATCAAAAGAGGCAGAAATGGTCCTGCAGCCCTCAGTCCAGGCACTTTGTCTCCAAGCCTGGTCAGGAGTGATGTCCAAGCTTGGAGTGGCTTTCCATGATCCCCATTTCAGGGAGAATTATTAGGGCTGGTGTCTCTGCAGAAGTCAGAGGGGGGATATTGTTTTCACACAAGCAATGGGAGATTGTTCTCCAGGACAGGAGAGAAGATTTCATTTCAAGTGACTTTGCATTTTTCTAGCAGTTTGAAAGCAGCTCACCTCTCATGCAGTGTCACCTGGAGTGTGATGCTCACACACCATGAACCTCTGGGAAATGTGGAGATTTTCACCCACTCCCACCCCTCCACCTCCTTCCCCCCATCACTCTGATCACTCAGCCCTTCACGTGGCCATTTCCTGTGAAAATGATGCCTCTTACAGGCAAAGGGCAACCCCTTCTTCTTCTTTTTTTTTTTTTTTCTTTCCCTTTTTCAGTTTTGCTTTGCTTGTGTTTCTTCCATCCAGGCTGCTGTGCTGCTCTGGCTGAGAGCACAGTGAGGTGATGGGTTGAGTCAGCAAAGTGAGGAAGCCACAGCCAGGAGTGGGAAAGAAGGAGACAGCAGAGGCTTTGCCTCCCTCAACCTGTGCCCTAAAATGCATTTTATACACCTGCTTCAATTGATTATTTTGAGTGCTGCTGACAAACCAGAGCACTGAGCCCAAAATGACAAATAAAAAGCTTTGAAACTTTATAAAATCACAGTTGAGCAATGTTTATGGTCTGGGAACACATTTAGCAGCTTATGACCAGTTGATCCTTGGCATGAGACTAACAACCTGGGGGATTTTTTAACATAACCAGCACCATAGTTAATTTATTTCTCTTTATAGCTTGAAAGAGACAACACATATCTCCAGTCAAGGAGTTCCAAGGAAGTAAAGTCAGGCTGGACTCTGTAGAAAGATTTACTCAATGTTTTCTGGTAAAGCCTGGGAGATGGGCACCGTCACACAGCATTTTGCAAGTGGTTTGATTTGCTCACTGCATTTCCTGTCCTCTTCTGTGTAGGCCAGGGAACTCCTGAGCTGGAATTGTGTAACCTCCAGCTGTGCAGACATCTGATGGGAACAGGGGGTTTGGGAAGTGCTGGACCCACTGTATGGTAAAAGGGATGAAGTGACCTCTCTGCTCCTTTCTAAGTTCTTTTTTATTATCACTGCTAGAAAAGACTGTAATGTAAAATAAACCTCATGGTAACATGCAGTGCACATTCTTGTGGAAGAAATAGAAACCTCTGAGGGTGAAAAGAAAAGAACAAAAATACAAAAAGCTCTGAAAATAACTTGACCTGCTATATTTAATTTTTGATTTTTCAAACACGTTCATTCATTCATTTCAATGAATTCAAAGCACAGACCAAGAAGAATATTATATCTGCTTTCACAACAGTTATTAAATATTTTCCCTTGTTATGTCCCCACCTCCTCCTCTAAACTTCTTTTTTTTTACAAACAACTCCTCTTAGAAAAATAAATATTTTTAGAATGAAACTCTTCAAAAAGGCCCACTGCCCAGGTGAAACGCTCAATCAGTTTTGGATTTTTTTTTTTTTTTCTTACTGAAAATGTGGGTGGTTTTCAAACACAGGAAAGAAAACACGATGGCTTGTGGTGATATTTTCCACGAGAAAGATGCAGCTTTAAGGGCTTTTGGTTTCCAGATACCTCCACCCACAGGAGTGGCCTCATCTGTTGTAGAAGGCGACGCCTGATTAGTTGTACGAGTAAAATTAAATGACAATAACAATGCACAGCAGTTGTGTGTTTCAGTGGAAGCTCTGTGTCAGCTAGGTAATTATCCTAAGTCTGGGTAATTAATATGGCATCTGCCTCCCAGACCACAGCTTTTAAATATGATAAAAAGCTGCTGTGGAAAAAAAAAGAAGTGGAAAGAAGTGGAAAATCTGTTCTCTGTATCCCTGATGGACAGGATGGAGTTGAGGATGTCTCTGCTCGTTGCAGGGAGTGTGGACTTGATGGCCTTTAAAGATCCTTCCCAATCCAAACCATCCTGTGGTTCTGGAATCCTGTAACAAGAAATTGGCTTAAATCCCAGCAAAGAAGGATTAGGTTACACATGAAGGGCAGTGAAGGACAAGTTTGGGACAGGCAGCTTGGAACTGTCACCAGAGGTCTGGAGTGACACAATGGGTGAATGCCCCTTCAGAAAGGCTCATGTTGATTTATTTTCCCTTGCAGCAGGCGTTGGAACCCTTGGCTTGTCTTGCCAACAGTTTTCCCTGATCTGAGATCTTGTTGCACAGTTTTGCTGGGGGAGGATGCAGGCTCAAACCATCTTCTGCCAGATTGGAGGTAAGTGGCCTGGTGCACTGTTTTGTGTGTGATGCATGGACACCAATCCTGAGCCTAAATATCTGCACATTTGCCAAGTTCCTACAGGCAAAGTGATCCTCATGTAACCACCTCTGTGTCACACTCTGTCCCCCAGGTCACAGAATCACAGAATCCTAGGATGGTTTGGGTTGGAAAGGACCTTAAAGATCATCACATTCCACCCCCCTGCCATGGTCAGGGACACCTTCCAGTAGACCAGGTTACTCAGAGCCCCATCCAGCCTGGCCTTGGACACTTCCAGGGATGGGATTTGACCTGTGTGAGTGAAGTAATGGGGTCAGGGAATGGGGGACAGACCATGGGGCTGCATCCCAGCTGGGGATATGCCAGTACACTGCCCAGAGCTTGTGCCCAGCCTAAGTGCAGCTGGATATGATCCTCTAAACATCAGGTTCCTGTGCAAATTTCAGCAACAGCATCAGCAACCAATTGAGCTGAAAACTTAAGCTTGGGATGGGAATACATAGAGTTTTAATGATCTGCAGCTTGTCCTCAGTTGGGGTGAAAGAACCTATTCTGTATACTTTTGGTATCAACAGCCCAGTATAATGGACTCTGAAGCAGAGAGGAAGGATGGATGTGTAAGTTAATGGGGTGTGAGCAATTAAAATGCAAAATCATCTGCCTCGTGAAATGCCTTTTTCTCTCCTGCCAGTGACAGGAATAGGTATTACAGTCAGCCCTAATTGTCCCAGAAAATAGGAAAGGACCACTCTTTGAAAGTAATTCATTCCCCCGATTTCCAAAATCCCAGCAGCCTTTCCCTTTGCCTTGCCTCCCTTTTCTTTATTTTAATGCATAATTTACATTTTAGAGATCAGCATTAAAGGCAAAATAATCACAATAATATTTAAAGGGCCATCCCAGCCTGCCCAAAGCGAACACTTACAGGCTCTAAAATTTCTAAACATCTCATTTGGGTGGTCTCAAACAAAACATCTTTCACAGAACTAGCAGGTGTCCTGTTCTGTACTTTGGCCTTTTAGAGGAACATTATTTGAGATTCTTCATTGGAGCCTTTGGAGCCACAGAAGGGGTCTGAACATGGCTTCATGTTTTCTGTGGGTACACCACAGGGGTGAAGGACCTCTTCAGGTCTCCTTGCTACAGCTGTGATCATATTGATTTGTCTGTCAGCAAAGCCCACGAGTGTCCCAGAGCTGGTGTGGCTCTGAAGGATGGGGGGATTTCCCACTGTCTTCTCCAGAATCCCTTGCCACCACATTTCTGGGGTTTCCTCTCCTTCTTGTGGCTCCTCTCCCATGTTCCTGGGTCAGTTTTCTGCTCCAGATCCACCCGGCCATGACTGCCAGCATCACACCTTTTCTGAGAGCACAGGAGGAAACCATGATTCCTGTGGAGCTGAGAAGGTCTCCTAGGGAATACCCTGAGCAAAACTCACTTTTGACACCCTCAGCCCCTGAAAGGGGTGCACCAAACAGGTACCACCCATCCTTCTTCCACACAACAACCTGGTCTGAGGTTTCTAACACCTACGTCCAAGAACATAACACAATGGGAGAGATGAATGAGGAAAGTACTTCTCTGCAGACATTCCCTCTGCACCCCTCACCAGTCTCGACAACAGTGCTTTGCAGCCTGGAAAAACAAATCAGGTTGTCCTGTTTCGTTATTCTGGGAGAAAGTTCCACTGCAGCCACTGCCGGCAGCAGGGACCCCGGGCTCCAGCCCTGAGGCAGGGTCCGGTGCAGGACGGACACGGTGCTCAGCTCCGGATCGAGATATTGGGGGCAAAAACGAGAGGACACCCGGGGGAGGGGAGGGGGGTGGTGCCGAGGGCGAGGAGGAGGAGGAGGAAGAGGCAGCCAGGGCAGCCCCGGTGGTGGCTGCGGAGTGCGCTGCATCCCTGCGGGGGCGGCGGGAGCGCTGAGCCGGGCTGGGCTGTGCCGAGCCGAACCGGGCAGAGCTCANGGCTGTGCCGAGCCGGGCTGTGCCCATCTAGGTTGTGTCGGGCTCAGCCGAGCCGGGCTGTGCCGGGCGGGACTGGGCTCAAGCCAAGCCGAGCTAAACTGAGCCGAATCGGATTGATCCGAGCCGAGCCGAGCGGGGCTGATCCGATCCGAGCGGGGCTGATCCGAGCCGAGCCGCGCTGCGCGGGCAGCAGGTACCACGGGCGGAGCGGAGCGGGATGCGCGGGGGATGCGCGGACAGAACAGGACAGGGCAGGGAAGGACAGGGCAGGACAGGGCAGGCTGTCCCGCTGCAGGACGATGTGCTGGAGGCGAGTTCTCCCTCTCTGGAAGGAGAACCTGTGCAGCAGCACCGGGAAAGTTGAGGGCACTGCTTGGTGCTGTCGGCTTTTCACTGTCCCCGGGCGCTCCGCTGCATCATCGGCGCTGCTGTTGGGGGGTTCTAACACCTTGACGTTTGTCCAGAGAGTCGTGTTTTATTATTTTATCTTTTTCCCCTTAAATTGCTTTCAGCTTCTACACCTGATGACTCTAGCTAGTGTTTGTGGTTTCGCCATCACATTTTCCTGCCTTTATAAAAGAGCGTTGTTTTCTCCCGTGTGTATATCGTCATATGAGAGAGAAAAGGGGAAAGTGAGAAACAGAATGAAAACCGACTACAAACAGTTTTAGTCAACAGAGTGAACAAACTGGTGAAAATCCGGAGGGAAAGCCCTTTCTCCTGCTGGGCTCAGTGATGATTTGTAGGTGTTTCATGGTTACAGCAGTATGTGATAAGACAGCCAGACGGCAGAGTAGTTTTAGACGCGCTGTATCTCAGGGGCTGGCTCTATCACTTAGGGGTCGAGTTTGTAATGTTCTAGAGACAAGAGCTGCTAAGTTTGAGAGCAGATTTGGGCAGCTGAAGAGGAATGAACGGTCTCCATCCCTCCTCCACTCCGCAGTCTTTGAGCTGCATTTCCTTTTGGAGGAGGGGACTCGAAGCCCCAGCCTGGCTGAGCTCCCTGCGTGCACATTGAACAAGGATGGAGTTAAACTCTTGGCTGTAATCGGATCCTTTCTAATTGCAACTACAATGCAAGCAACCAGCTTTTCGGCTGTAATTTAATCTTTTAATCTCCAGGCGTGTGATACTTTTCAAAGGGGGGAAAGCTTTTTACAAACTTTTTTTTTTTTTTCATTTGCACCGATGAAAGAACAGTAGCAAAAAAACCGACTTCAACAGCTGAAAGCCACTCAGTTGAGTCATGCTAGCAGCAGATTATTTAGTAGGGTTACTAGGGCAGGAAGAGATAAAGTTTCACTGAACTTGTTATTAAAAAAAATAAAAAGGCGGGGGGAGCAGCAGAGTGAAAAGGGCAATGTTCAAACTTTTGTATTCTTGAACAGCCAAGTCCTTGAGGCCCTGCATGCTTGGTTTCTTTGCATTTCTCTTTTTATCCTTCTTTCTAATTGACGAAAGGACTTCACATCCCTGTTGAGGCCACCAGGCAATGTGAGATTCTGGGGAATGAGCTTTAGGAGTGGAGTGAGGGACCAGCGAGGAGCACCTGCTCCAAGGAGGTTCTTGTCCCACTTGGTTGTGGTGGAGCAGGACTGCATTCACTGGAAGTATCAGACAGCCTCCTAAGATGCTGCTTTCCTGGAGTTCACCCTGGAGCTGCCCTTGCCTGAGCTCCTGTCTGAACTCCTGATATCAGAGCTAATCTGAATCCCAGTGTTGTTGCCTCTGTCTTTTTTTGCTGTCTCGGCTGGACATGAGACTTTGGTGTCTGCCAGCCTTTTCTTGCCAAGGCTCCCTGAGCCCTGCTGGACCCCTCGTTTTCCTCACATGGCTCTTGAGCCAAGCACTGTGTGGATATGAGGTGAATTAAGCAAGTGATGCTCAGCCTGTGCAGAGGTTCTGGCCTGGAAATACTCCCTGCCTTAAGATGATGCCACAGTTGCACTGGTACAGGCAATGCAGAATTCAGTTAGACTTTCCCCTCACTTTTACATGTATTTTATGATTTGTTTTTTAACGCCCTGTTGTAGATTCAGATCTCCCTCCTGAACCTCTACCCTGCAGCTCAGCAGCCCCCTGTGCCCAGACTGGTTTTGTACTCATGCTTCTACACTGGGGAAACCTTTTGTTTTTTTTTTATTTTCACCCCGAGGAGAGCTGTGAGTGTTATTACACTACCAGGGTGGAGCTAACTAAGCTTTTTTTTGCCTTTTTTTTTTTCTTCTTTTTTTTTTCCACCTCAGGCATGTTTTCTTTCAAAGAAAGTCACTTGGTTGACTGTCAGAGCTTCTCACAGTAGCAGCATGTGGCTCAGTATCCCATCAGAGGTGGAGAGCTCAAAGGAAAGAGGGAGCGACAAGGAAGGAGGGATGAAGGGAACAAGAGAAGCAGCTTAGTTTTTCCAGCATGCCAAGTTTTTATTTTTCTTCCTTGGGATCTTTTCCAGGTTGTTTATCCTTCCATTCTTTGATATGGTGAATATAACTTCTGATGGCAACTTTTTGGTTTCTTCTCTTGTTATCTGAGTTTAATTGCAAAGAGCTCTGCAGCAGCCAGGGAGGGGGTGAAGTATGAAGCACCTGCCAGGGCTTTGCCAGGAGGGCTGTTCTGTTCTTGGCTTTTTTAATGCATATGTTTGTGGATCCAAGTTAAAACACTTGGCTGCACGTTCTGCTGTTGCTTCCCATTTTGCTGAAGCCAGGATTTGTGTAAACAGAGTGTTGTTCTTTGCCTAAGCTTCGAGAAAGTGACTCCTAAAATAGAAAAGGAAGAGAAAGTCAATAGAGGAGTATGAACATCCAAAACCTGTGTGTGTGAAACCATGGAAAGGATTAATCAGAGCCTTGAGCCTGTAGTCACAGGTACCAGGAGCTTTGCACAGCTCCCTCCCAGGGCTGCTCACGTGCCTGTTCTCACACAGAAATATTCCCTGGATCATGCTGCTGATTGACATGGGAAGCAGCCTGCAAACACTCCCTGGCAGTTTGTTTCCATCCCGTGCTGTTGTTCTCTGTTTGCCTCCTTGCCTTGCATCCAGCTCCTGGTTGGGAGGAAAACATTGGCAAAGGCAGCCCAAACTGCAAACCCTTCTCTGTAGCCAATTGCACAGTGTTTTTATTGTAACATGGCTTGTTTGTGTCAGTTTTGTGATTTATCTGCGTCGTTGCTTTTTTGTGTTAATACTGTTATTTATTGGGCCTGTTGGAGGTTTTTCATCTCTCACCACCAGCCAGATCACATCCAGCAGCAGGGATAGCATTTATTAACTGTGATGGTGAGAGTGGAAGGAACCCAAATTACTTTTCAAATCACACCCAGCTGTCTTAGCAATGGATAATTCCTCTGGTTTGTATCGTACCTTTCAGTAACACCATTGCTTCTGAGCAGTGTTCTGGGGCAGAGTGGTGACATCCCTTATCGGGATTTTTTTTAATTTTTATTTTTTATTTTTATTTTATTTATTTTTTTTATTTCCACCTATGCATACTCCTTTGGGGCAAAAATGCTGAGTAGAGTAAGTGAACACTTTTAAAGGATGTACCCAGGGTGAGATGGAAAGAAACTGGCACAGCTCTCACTAAACTGTGTCCCAGCTCTGTCACCTCAGTGCCACATGTAGTGAGGATGTAGGGTTCAGTTATCTCTCAGATGAATTTCTTGATATTTATCTGAGCCATAAAGACCCATGAGATGCACAGGGGATAGGTTCAACATGAAATCTTTCAGTTTTGTTTCTTTTTTAAATGGTCATTTCCACCTCACATTTGACCCATTTTGGGCTGGATTGCTTCTCAGTAATCAACTGCCTCAGTTGTTATGGCATTTAATTTGCTTGACATTCATTGTAGCAGTGTATCCTCTTTCCTGATCATCCCCCTTATCTGCAGGGAATACAAAATAGTCAGAGCATTTCCATAGGAAATACCAGCAATAAAACACAAAAAAAGTTTCTGGTTGAGAAACAAGTGAGGACAAGGAGGTGATGAATCTTGGGGCCATCCATATGTCATATTCATTCTGATTCTCTTAGAATCAGAGAATCACAGAATGGTTTGGGTCAGAAGGGACCTTAAAGATGATCCAATTCCACCCCCTGCCATGGGCAGGGACACCTTCCACTATTCCAGGTTGTTCCAAGCCCTGTCCAACCTGGCCTTGGACATTTCCAGGAGTTTTTAACAAGAAATCTGCATTCATTTACCAAAATATCACCTCCTGACATAAACAAGGCACTCACAGTGATGAAAAAGATCCGTTTTCATTCAGGGTTACCAGACCATGGACAGTTAAAGGAAAGTATTTGATGTGATATCTAGAGGAGAAAGGTAAAACACCTTCCACAATACTTAAAGAAATCAAAAAATGACATTAAAAAACTTTTCTATTTATCACATGATCATTATCAGCAAACATGTCAGTGGGAGGACTGTTTCCATGATTAAAACTGCCCTGATAGGAGCAGGGGATGAGACTGCACATGAAGCCATAAAAATAAGTTAATTCTATATACGTATACATTCTTATCTACAATGTATATGAGTGAAAGCAAACTTAACAAAGATAATGGTACATATGGAAGTAGAAAAGGTGAAAGAAGAAGGAGGTGTTGCAGCCTTGTGTAGCAAGATTCCTGCTCCTTGGTAAGGTGTTAAAACAGCAGGATCTAAGCTGGAAGCATCAAGGTTTACAGACTCAGGTGGCTTTGGAGGACAAGATAAATGAAATTGTTTTCCTTTCCAAAATACAGAAGGGTTTTTAAGTTCTTTAATGGAAAATATTTTGGTCCACAACAAAGATGTTTTGATTCTGAATGCTGTTATTTTGTCTTGTATGAATTTAGTTAAAGATGATCTGTGCATTTCCATTCAGTTGTTTCCTGGGGCTTACAAAGTGAAACATGACATCTTCATGTGGTGCAGAAAGGTGTTGTCTCCATCTCCAGTGTCCATGGCAATAGTTGTCAGGGAAGATGGGATCTGTGGAGAAATCTGGTTGGCAGAAAGAATGAGGATATGTGGGAAACTTATGGACGAGTCATTGTGATTGGTTGGCCTTATCAAAACATTTCAGGCCCTGCAGCAAAACCCATCACTTTGCTTCAGAAAATATCCATGCTTTTTAGTTGAAAGAAAGTGATTCTTTATCAGATATATTTACCAGAATTTTCTATGGCAACAAAAAGCACTTCTCACCACCTGCTGCCCATGGGTTTCATCATTTAGAAAGGCAGGAAAATGATGTTTGAAAAGGTGATCTCTGGCACTGGTAATAACGTGGGAGAGGGTGTGAGTGTGCCTGCAGAAGTGGACCCTTGAGCTGAGGAGGTGAGCTAGACCTCAGACTCATCAGGATTGCAGTCTGAGGCAGGAAAACACCTGAGTGGAAAAAAAAAACCTGAGAAAAAGGTGCTGGTAAGGAGGTGGGTATAAGTCTGTGGTGAGAGAGCTGTGTGGGGCTGGGGACAGCTCCTGCAGAAGGAGGAAGGTTTAGGGTATAGATTCAGCTGTGTTTAGGTCTGGCACATGTTACTGGAGGGCTTTGGTGGTAAAGTTATGGCTGATGAAGCACTGGGGGATCTGTGCAATGTGCAGCAGCAACCTGGTCCAGTGGAAAGTGCCCCTGCCAAATCTTTAAGATTCCAACCCAAACCATTCCATGATTCTGTGAAGTATGAGGCATTTGGAAGATCCAGGAAGAGTACAGCAGACAGCTTAAACCCTGCAGAATAGCTCTAAGTCAAGCACAGATTCCTCCTCTGTCATCACACTGGGGTATTTTATTGCAGAGCAGCCGCCCACCCAGGCCAGGAAGGGCAATTCCTGCCTCAAATCCCATTCACCACATGTTTCTGGACAAGCAGATAAACCATCCCAGCAAGCACAAGGGCTGTCACCCCGCTGTAAATGCACCCATTTGCTGAGAGTGTGGATTTAGAGTGGCTCATCTCAGGGATGCAGGGATTGAGCGTGAAAGAGGATTCTCAAAGCAGACTGGTTGTAGGGCTTTGGCTGAGTTGTTTTGTGAAGTTATTCTGGGTTTTTTGGGAGTAAAAAAAACCCTTCTGACAAATGTACTCCTAGCTCTGGACTGACAGCAAGGTTTTTCTTGGGTTTAATAGGGGAATATTTTATCTTTGTCTGTCCTCATTGATGCAGTAACTCATCACTTTGTACACAGTTCTTTCCTTGGGATCAAACACAAAACAGCAGTTGCCTCATTTGGGTTAAATGACTCTTGGAGAGGCCAGATTTAGCCACTAATCTATATAAACTGCCCAGATATGTGGCCTTTATTTTATTTTTTAACCCAAAAAAAACCCCGAAAAAGTAAAAGAGAATTGCTAGATGTTGGCAGCAGAATTGTCATGGAATCATTGAATCACAGAATGGTTTGGGTTGGAAGACTTCTTAAAGATTGTTCCAATCCCCGTGCCATGGTCGAGGACACCTTCCACTAGACCAGGCTGCTCAGATCCTGGCCTGGAACACTTGCAGGGGTGGGGAAGGAGATCACACACACTCACAAAAAGCTGGAGTGACTTTCTTGAAGCAGCTTTGTCGCAGATTTGCCTTGGTACAAGAGAAGCCCTGATCAGCTTGGTCTTTTGATGACCCCATGATTTAGTGAATAGTGGGTAACAATCCCCAGGGACAGCAGGATGGCTGTCACATTCCCATAGGGGCCAGGGTTTGGGATCATAAATCCCCAGGAGGCTGACTCCAGACTGTGGTGGGAGCAGAAGCTTAACCTCTGTTTTGTTTCAAATCTAAACTGGTACATGATTAATTTTCACTTGGATCCGAGTGTTTTCTTCGGGGGAGGTTTTTGATGTGGTCGTTTCACTGTGCTGTGAGTTTCTGTGTGCTGCTGAGGCTGTTCCTCTTTTCACCTAAACCAGCAGCAAAAGTCAGGGACAGCTGAGGTGGGGGGAGAGCCTGAGTGAGAGGGGAGGCATTTTGGGGCTGATGTGTCAAGAACAGAAAGAGCAGCTGAGGCTTGTGGAGATGTGCTCTGACTTGTGGATGAGATTTGAACAAGGCTGTGCCCTGCTCATCCAGGGAAAACAGAGACAGGAGCAGTTGTGGGAGTCACTGCTGCTTGTCTTGAAGGACTGTGCATGTGCTGAGGGCTGAATTTACCCAGGTTTTCCCCTCCCACCCTTACGGTAACACTTGCTATTTATGTTTTGATTTACAGCATGGGTGAAATAGTAAAATATTGTGCATCCTCCAGCTTTCGTTTTCAGCTCCCCTGTCCCTCCTCCCCCTCGTGCCAGAGGGGAGGGTGTCAGAACAATTGTTATTAAAACAATTGAAACATTGTTTAAGTAAATAAAAACCCCTGAAAACAGCTCATTTCCTCCCCATCAAAGCAAGGTGATTCTCTGCAATGTATTTTGTAGTGAATTTGGAAAGGATGGTGCTTTTACCAAATCTCTTCATTAGAAAATTCAATTATACAGCTTCTATCAGTTTCCCCAGTTCGTAGTCATTAGCATTGTCCTTCTGCCTTATTTATAGACCAAATTCAAACCCCATGGAAAGCAAATAAACGTTTCAGTGCATTTTGATTCAGTCTGTTGTACTCAGGGAGAGCTGTAAACCATCCTGTCCTCATCTTATGTGTCTCTGCAATACCCGTGTTAGCTCATGGGGGTTTCAATGCAGAAAAAACACCCATAATCTGATTTTTGAGTTAACTCAGCTTCTGGCAGGTGAGACCCCCGTGTGGGAGCCATCCCCCCTTGTGCCAAAGCTGGGATGGCAGACACACACCTGTACCTGTACCTGGCTTCCCTCAGCCCTGGGGGAAGGAGGCATTTGAGGCCACCCAAATGTGACCCATTTCAGGCAGTGACATGGAGATAATGGAAATTGAAAACCCAGCAGATCTCTTTCTTTCTTTCTTTCTGCTGTTTGTGAAGGGGCCTGGGGTGAATAGTCTGCATGCAAATGTGTATGGAGGAGGTAT
>VZTT01005559.1:4063-23295 GCA_013400855.1 Buphagus erythrorhynchus | reverse complement strand
TAACTTGCTGTGCATTGCAGGAGTGAAACCAAACAGAGATTGATCTCCTGTGTGAATATCAGATTTGCAAGCAGTGTAGAACTGCACGTGAAGTCAGAATTGGTTTGTTTGCTGTCCCAAAAAGTTTAAATAAATGTGAATAACAGCAAGGGCACAGCAAACAGCAAAGCAAGTGTTGGCATGGAAAAATAACAAGAATATCCTAGTGACATAAATATCTGCTTACTGACACATGCATAGGCACGCAGAAAGGATTCTGTTAAATACCTATATATATATACACATATACATGTGTGTTTGTGTCCATATATCAGTAATTATGAATTTTTATGTAATTTCATCATTTTTAGGGTGTGCTTCTTCAGTGCCATACAGAGTTAGGGTTTTATGTTTAAATTACCTCTCCTTGGGAAATTTTTGTTCTACATTTCAAAAGCAGCGCTATGAATAGTCAAGGGAGCTCAGACTCTCCAGTCTAAAGTCATTTTCGTGTAGGAATGGTGGATAAAAACCATCCAAATGAGACTTTTGTGGGTTTCATAAAATGATATTTCTTTGAGTATTCATTACCACGAGTGAATTATCAGCTTCAGTCACATAGTATTTGGGCAAATGCATTTTCTCAAGGTGCCTGACCAGGACAGGCTGCACTTAAACATCTTTCCTCTCCTCCCAGATGCAAAGGACCTGGCTGACTGTGAGACTGAAGGCTTCTTCTCCTTGCACCAGCGCAGGGGAGCCATCAAACAGGCCAAAATCCACAATGTCAAGTGTCACGAGTTCACAGCCACCTTCTTTCCACAGCCCACCTTCTGCTCTGTGTGCCACGAGTTTGTTTGGTAAATGGAAAAGGATCTGGGCTGCTTCTCCTCCTAACCCCAGGAGCCAGTCCTGGTGTCACTTGGGAACATGGTTTAGTGTTGGACGTGGCAGGTCTGGGTTAATGGTTGGACTCGGTGATTTTAAAGGTCTTTTCCAACCCAAAAGATTCTGGGATTCCCTGATGAATATCTGTGCTCCTCCTGTGAGCCCCTTGGTATCTTACATGTAGAGTTACTGCATCACTTTAAGGATGTGGTTTGCAGTTCTGTGAAAATTCCCCTCACTTTTTAATTTGTTGTTTAGAAATATTTTTGGGTTTGGCAAAATGCACAGGCATTTGTCATCGGTCCAGTTTGCTGTTTGGATAGCATGAAATTCAGGATGTGAATGTGTGCTGAAAAGGCTGTGAGAACCACAGAGAATCACTCCACCATTATATTATATGAAGATAATGAAATTAAATAATCCCTACAAAGAGTGATAAAAAGCAAAGCAATTTTATTCTCCTTCTTTGATAATTATTGCTCTCCTTTCTTCTACTGAGGCTTTCAGAAACTCAGAATTAACCACTGCTCTGTTCATTTCAGGGGACTGAATAAACAAGGATATCAATGCAGACGTAAGAAACCTTTTGTTTTGTTTTCTTATTGTCATTATTTACTTAATCTTTCATTGAGGAATTTCCTTATTAACACCGTGACACATTTGCTGTTGCAGAATGTAACGCTGCCATTCATAAGAAGTGCATTGATAAAGTAATAGCCAAGTGTACAGGATCAGCAATCAATAGCAGAGAAACAATGGTAGGTGGTATTATTATTATTATTATTATTATTGTTGTTGTTGTTGTTGTTGTTTTGTTGTTGTTGTTTTGTTTTATTTTAGTTTAGTTTAGTTTATATTTTATGTTTTATATTATTTTATTATTATTCCTTTTGAAAAAAACTTCAGTGTCATTCAAATCTCTCCTACATCACTGCAAAGCAACTTCTGATGAAGAAAAAGGTCCTACTGAGCTAAGGACTCTGTGATTTGATCTGTGCCCTTTGCTTTTTATGTTCCTAGTGATTTCATTACCTCCTACTTAAGATTTACTCAAATGCAGCTGCAGAATAAGCAGTTGCTGAATCAGAACTGACATTTTCTAATGCATGAAGTATAACTCAGAGGGAAGTCATGGACACAAGCTGGAGATTTACTGGAGAAAATTCTTCACCATCCAATGTTAGGCTGGACATCAGGCTGAATTTTCAGATGTGTGCTTGAACATCCCATTTTGTGTTATCTGAAACAGTCACTGGGAGATCTGATATCTCCACTATTACTTGCCTTATTTTTCTCATGTCAGTTTATTCTAAACTTTTCTTTCTGGTAGGCAAAAACAGATCTTAAACTCCTGATAGGACTATTCCCTTTACCTTGTGTCCTACAACTTCAGTTTACTCTCAGTCCCACCCTGGCTCCTGTTCTCCTTCTACAATTTTTATTTATAGATGAGATTGCTCTCACTTCTCTTCTGACATCTCCAGGGTAGATGTAACCAACTTTGTCACCACCTTTCATACTAAAAGAATTACAACAGGCCAAGGAGTAATTCATGACAACAAATGTAGACATCCATTGCAGGATGAGATGAATAATTTTTAAAAGTACCAGTGTTTTCCCACTGAGCATTAGGGGAGCCTGGGTATGTAAACGAGGCACAAGCAGTCCTTTGGTCAAGGCCAGGGATGAAATAACCCCATTCCCTCTAAATTGCAGTTATGTATCAAAATTTGGGTTTGTGTGCCTGATAGACAGTTTCTGCTTGGCAGTCATACCTGAGGATAAGAGGGTGGTAGACAAACCAACTTCTGTGGTACAAGTTTGGTTTTCCACATGGAGCTGAGGTGGAAATGAGGAGTGGGTTTTTCACTTCTAAATTTGAGTGATAAAGTTAAAATCACGGGTATGTAATTAAATAAAAGTGTGTACTTTCACATGATAAAAGGTATTAAATTTAAGGTTTTTATAATAGAAGTATGGGACAAAATAAAAGATTTTGAGTAATGTCTCTTTCAGTGTTCATCTTCCTTCTTCTTCATAAGTTTCAAGTAATGATTTCTAGTTAATCAGTTAATACCACATTAAAAGTCATAAGAATTTAATTATCAAGTTAAAAAAATAAATAATATAAATATTAACTCTCTATTAAACTGTTTAACTTTAAAAGACCTTGTAGCAACTGAATCTTCCTCCATTTTCCTCACTTCTAGCAGGTAGCTAGCACTGCTGTTGAACTCTGTACTTTTTAATAAGATTTAATAAACAACCAAGCCCAAACACGAAAAAATCCGTTTCCTTCATGTATTTTTTAATCCTGGCTCTAAGTAAAGACAAAAAAGACTAAAACAAACCACTAATTAAGTGGTGCAAAACTCCCACCACTATTACAGGTTTTGAGCCTGGCTTTTGTCTTTGCAGTTCCACAAGGAGAGGTTCAAGATCGACATGCCCCACCGCTTCAAAGTCTACAACTACAAGAGCCCCACCTTCTGTGAGCACTGTGGCACCCTCCTCTGGGGCCTGGCACGGCAGGGGCTGAAGTGTGATGGTGAGTCCCTGGAGAAGGTGGCACCAGCTGAGCTTGGGAGGGGTCCTTGTCTTTGGAGGGTGGCAGTCCGAAAATCCAAATCTCATTTATCGCCCTTCTCTGCAAAACCACTATGAGGTGGCACCCAGGGGGGTGAAGGAGTGTGTGGGAACTCGGGGTCAGTTTGACCCCAAGATCCAGGGAATTCTTTTCCCAGGTCTCGGATCCTCTGATTTCTTGAATGAGGCAGGCAGAAGAGTCGGTTTTCGGTCTTAAGAATTGGTTTATTATTTTCTTATCTTACAAGGTCGTGTCTGGCAGCACTGCAGGTCCGTCTGGCAGCACAGAACACGAGGTTCTTTCCCCTCTGGGGGATGGCACAGGTTTTTATACAGAAATCTACGTATACTATGTTTACAAATCTATACCAATACCTATTACTAATATTGAACAGTGTGCTCCCAGCAAAACCCAATCAAAGCATGCCACCACCCCAGAGAAAGATGGAGGGTAAGAAGAAGAAGGAAGAAGGACAGGGCACGCCCAGATTCCTCCATCTTGTCCCCTCAAACCCCCCTGTACATTTTTAAATTTCACCCTACAACTACTTTATTTCTACACTATCTAAACTTTTGTGGCTTGTAATTTTTCTCTCAGCGTCGGCAGCCATTCCCAGGGGCTGAGGTCAAAACTCCAAGTGCTTTTAGGTCTCTGGATCTGAGCCAGATCATTCAGATAAATGTTCTGGTCTCCCACAGGAGTGGTCTACAGCACTGTCCTTCAAGAAGGATCATTCTTCAAGAATGAGGACAGCTGTCCATGTACTGAGAGATATTTGATCCAGAAGGATGATGAGTTGCTCCCCAAAGAGACAACAAACATCACAGTGACACTGTTGATCTTCCCCAATCACCCCCAGTATGATCTTGCAAACTCTATTTCCACTGTCAGACCCAAGACATTTCACTGTCTTCATAATCCTAAACCAATGGGAGGATCCTCTTCTGTGATTGCAGTTTATCTCTGAGATAATGGCTTGTAGTTTTAGTAGTCTGTACCTGCAAATGCTGATGGATGTGGAAATGCAACCTCTGGCCAGAAGAAAATACAAAAATAGTCTCTATAGGGAACCAAAAAACTGCCTGAGTGCCATCTCAAGAGCTCTTTAGGTGGCTGATCTCTGTCCCTGGCCAACAGCAGCACTTGCTCCTGCCCAACCCTTTACAGCCTTCATTGTCCTGACAGCTCATGTTCTTTCTTTCAGCCTGTGGCATGAATGTCCACCACAAGTGCCAGACAAAAGTAGCAAATCTTTGTGGAGTGAACCAGAAACTAATGGCTGAAGCTCTGGCAATGATAGAGAGCACTCAGCAGGTAAAGAATTTAAGCATTTTTAGATGATCTTCTCATAAGCAAAGAGCTCTTCTAGATCTTGGCTTTTGTGAGTCACACCCAAGAAGTCACTGTGTTGTTCATGAGCTCGGCACGTGACTTTTGGCTCAAAAATTTGCTGTTTCCTGTGCCACAGGCTCGCTGCCAGCGTGACAGTGAACAGATCTCCAGGGATGGACCTCTGGAAATCGGCTTCCCTGTTCCTGTGAAGGATGTGACACCACTTCAGGCTTTGCCAGCATCTACAACAGGAAAAAAAGGTAAATCCTCCTGGTAATACAGGGTAGCAGCTTTGTTGTTGTTTGGTTTGTAGGTGGTTAGTTGGAGGTGACACAAGTGAAGAATTTATTACCAAGCTCTAAACAGGGTATTTGTAATCCTTCTGATCACCATGACAAATTTTCTCTCTGATTTCATATTTTTGGGTGGAGGTTGACTTCTGGTAGCTGTGAAAACCACTGATAGATCTCCACTTCACTCACCCAGGAGCTGATCTAAGTGTCACAGCCCTCTATACTACAAGAACACATATTTAGGAGGGTAAATGAGAGACTGCCCTTTAGACCCCAAGGAGAAATAAATGATGTCCCCATCTGTGTTTATTTCTGTTCTGTTCTACTAGTAGAACTGGCTATGCTGATGTGAAACAGTAAAGCCTCAGGTGGTTTCACATCTGTTTCACATGTGGGTCTGTTTGGCTGCTGAGTAGTGTTCAGCATTTTAGGACAGTTACAGCAATGGGATAAATCCAGTGAAGGACAAAATATCTTACAAGTTCTTATAAATCCAGGTGAGTGGAGTATTGAAAAAACCCTGAGTGATTTCACTCCAGGCCAGCTGGAATGGTTGGTCTGGAATGCTTCACATCCAGAGCAGGAACACAGTATGAAAATGCCATCCCACCTTTTCATCTAGCTTAGCCTAGGGTTTTGAAAGGACCTTGAAAAAATGGAACCACATCATAATGACAAGCAGCAAGAAGGACTGGAGAAGACAGGTGGCCAGAAATTAAGGATTTTGTGCCACAAAACAGAAAGACAGATGAAGGAGTTTGTAAAGTGGTTTGTAAATTTGAAAAAGCTACTGAAGAAGATGCAGTTTCCACTGGAGTAAAGTTTCCTCTGGAGAGAAAGCAGTGTGGGAGCAGGGCCAATCTACTTAGAGATGGCCACCACACTTCCATTTGTTTGAAATACCCTTTTAAACCTCTAAGAAGAACACCTGTGAGTGTTCTGGGGATTTTCTGCTCTTGTCCAGGGGTTTATTTGAGTGCTTTGATGTGTGTTGCAGAGCCACAAGGCATCTCCTGGGAGACTCCAGTGGAGGGCACAGTGAAGGAGGAGTCTCTCATAGAGTCAGACTTGGGAGAACAGTCCCAGGAACAGCAGGAGCACCAAGTGCAGTTAAAACTGACCATTGAAGATTTTGTCCTGCACAAGATGCTGGGGAAGGGCAGTTTTGGCAAGGTAAGCATTGGGGCTGGGACACCACTGTGTGCACTTGCATGTAGCTTTGTGTGGCAATAAATAACATCTGCTTTGAAGGGACACTTAGGAAAAAACATGGAATCATTTAGGTTGGAAAAGACCTCTAAGTTTATTGCATCCAGCTGCTAACCCAGCACTGCCACTAAACTGTGTCCCCAAGTGCCACATCCACGTGGTTTTTTGAACACTTTCAGGGATGGTGACTGCACCACTTCCCTGGGCAGCCTCTTCCAATGCCTGACCACTCTTCCAGTGAAGAAATTTTTTCTAATATCCCATCTCAACCTCCCCTGGAACAACTTGAGGCTGTTTCCTCTTGTCCTGTCCCTGTTCCCTGGCAGCAGAACCTCACCACCCCCAGCTGTCCCCTCCTGTCAGGAGTTGTGCAGAGCCACAAGGTCCCCCCTGAGCCTCCTTTTCTCCAGGCTGAGCCCCTTTCCAGCTCCCTCAGCCCCTTCTGGTGCTCCAGACCCTTCCCCAGCTCTGTCCCCTTCCCTGGACATGCTCCAGCACCTCAGAGTCTTTATTGTAGTGATGGACCCAAAACTGAATACAGGATTTGAGGTGTGGCCTCACCAGCACCCAGTATAGGTCACTGCCCTGGTCCTGCTGCCACACAATGGCTGATAAATCTCCAAGTCTTCAAAGAATCCTTGCTCTGGCATGGCTGAATCCTGAACTCCGTCTTCTCCTCACCTTGTCCTTCTCCCTGTCCCCTTAGTTGCTCTCTCATGACTGCCCATGACAAGCCCCAGGTAGGGCTCCAGCTTCCCTTTCTGTGCAGATTGATGGATCCTGGATATCCCCAGAGAGCTGGTGGGAAGGGTCTCTGTGCTGTCCCTCTTCACAGGGAGGTGGAAGCATGAGCTGAGCAGCTGAGTGTGGATCACCTCTGCTCTCCAGAGCAGCAGGTCCCCAGCTGGGAACAGGAACTGCTCTTTCCCAGCTCTGATCTGTGCTGGAGCCCAAAGCAAATTTTGCAACAGCCAAGAATTTGTGCTTTTGAAACAAGAACCACCTGTTTTCAGTGGATTCCTTAATCCTGATGAATTGTGGATTGTTCTTCCTCATTGCAGATATCCCGTGGGAGGGGACTCATGTTACTCAGTGCCAGCACAAAGCTGTGAGAGGCAATTTCAGGGAGACTCCTCATTGTATTTTCACAGCCAATGAGGAGGAGGAGTATGGATCATATTGCTCACATCCCACATCTTTCCAAGGGGGAAACTGTGCCTTGACAAAGGGATATTTTTTACCTGATAAATGATCTGGAGCGATTGCTGCAGCCAGTGCTTGAACTGGTGAAATATTTCCTGTGTTGGCCTTTCATACTTGAAAGTAATAGAATGATAGAATGGTTTGGGTTGAAAGAGACCTTAAAGACCATCTAGTTCCAATTCAATGGACAGGGAAATTTTCCACTAGAAAGTGTTGTGTCTACTTGTCATATCCACAGTTTGCATGGGAACCCGAGCTGAGGCATCTCACAGCTAAACCAGAATATCCCAAACCCTCATTCCAGACTAATCTGAAATCAAGAGCACTGATGTAATAGAAACATTTTTATTGGAAGGAAAGGATCTCTGGAAGTCTTCTAATCTAAACCATTTCTCAAAACAGGTCTAATGAGATGAGATTGCTCAGGTGCTCATTTATTCCAGTCTTGAATGCCTCCATTGAAGCAGATTCTGTACCTTGTTTTAGCCCTCATGCTGACATGGACTCTCCAAGCCTCTCTGAGCTTCTGCATCTCTCTGAAGTGCACATTGTGGGTGTGGAAGGGACGGGCCATTTCTGCCTTTCTGCAACAAAAACTCACCCAGAGGTTTCCTGTGTTGGTGTCACTCCTGGTGCCCTCATTTGCTTGGAGCAAGAGCCACTTCCCCATAGAGGGGACAGGATGTGCAGATCTCAGTGCCCGAGGGGTCTCCCCAGCTCTGTGTGATCCTGGGAGGTTGAGGGGCAGATCCATGAGGATCTCTCCCACCACCACCTCTCTGTGTGGCCTGGCACTGCCTGCCTGCTCCTTGGAAGTCACAGCACAGGTCACAAATGCAGCACATTCCCCAGTTCCCCAGGAGAGCAGTGCCCAGCACAAACAGGAGGGTAAAAAGGGTGCCTGCAGCATCAGCACTGTGAGCATTTCTGGTCATTCAGTGCACAGACAGAGGGAGGCTCTAGGCTCTACTCTCTGTCTGGTGCTACAAAGTGAAATGCAGCAGTAGCCAAAAGGGTAAATAAAACTTTTGTCAGGGCTAAAACATGTCTGAGCTTACTCAGTAAATAGTGTCTGGTAGAGAACTTCAAAGACCTCTTTGATGAATCTTACACATTTATTCAGTCTGTAAAAACAGGGTCAGCAGGCTGTTAGTGTGAAGAGCAGGACTGTCACTGCCTTCCAGCACAGACTTTGTAGCTCTGTGGTCTCTAGACAACCCTTCTCTGCTGCTCCAGGTCTCATTTCCCCTGCCTATAAAAATAGACAGAGGTCATAACTCCTCTAGGATTCGTTTTCCCATTCTCAGAGAAGGACTCCTGAAAAAGCATGGGGGACCCAGCCTGTGTGCTCAGACCTGAAAACTGGGAGGAAGGAGAGAAAGACATCTGATATAAAACCAGTCTAACTACTGGTGGACATCATTTTCCACCTGCTGAAGATCTGGTGCAGGGTATTTGCATTTCAAATGCTGACAAAGCAATATTCTGTGTTTTGTTATTTGAAGTCAGAAAACAGGAAATGTATCTCAGGAGCATTTGCATGAGGATGGTTTCTGTTATCAGAGGTGTTTGGTTCTCTGGCATGTCCTGTCCATCCAGGCATGTAGGACCCTGCTCCTGTAATTGCCAAGAGCTTCTCATCCTTCTCCAGAGCTCAACTTCATAAAACTATTCTGGGTGTGGGGAGCAAACTCAAAGTCTTTAATGGCAGAATGGGGATTCAAGCATCAAGGTTTTTAAGGTGTACCCCGATGAATTCCCAGAAGTTCAGCTCCCACCCTCACATGGCTGTTCTGGGAGGAGGTATTCCCTCTTTCTGAGCAGCTGTTTCCATTTTTAGGTGTTCCTGGCTGAGCTGAAGAGCACAGACCAGTACTTTGCTGTGAAAGCCCTGAAGAAGGACGTGGTGCTGATGGATGATGATGTTGAGTGTACGATGGTGGAGAAGAGAGTCCTCTCCTTGGCTTGGGAGCACCCATTCCTCACTCATGTCTTCTGCACGTTCCAGACCAAGGTAAGGCAAGGATCTGCTTTCTTCCACAGGCTGAGTATGTTTTACTGAAATACAAATGCTTGGTGAAGGGCATCAGTCTGCTGGACTCCACTTGGCACCTGAAGTGGTGCTGAGGGAAGGGATCTTCAGATTAAGCACTCGGGAAATGGCTCCAGAAATTTGATCTACTGTCCCCACATCAGTCTGGGGATGGGATGGTGTATTTGAGGATTATGGAATCCAAGATTCGTTGAGGTAAAATCTGCTGTGAAAATCTGCATCCTGGTACCCTGGGCCAAGGATGTGCAAAAGCCACACCCAGGGTAAGGATGTGCCCATGCTGATGTGTTATCTGAACCTCTTGGACCATGAAGCATTGTGCTGCAGCTAGCCTGGATCAAAGCCAACTCAAGAAACTCTGATTTTGGAGGATAAACATGCTGCCATTCACTTCTGTGCCCCCAGTTACTGTTCAGTGGCATCAGACACTGGTGGTTCTGCACTCCAGAGGGGCAGCACAGAGCACCACCTGAAATCTCACTTGTGACTCCAAACCAAAACTGAAGTGGTATTTCAATAATGCACATATTTTCATGGCCCTACATGCCAACAGCCACCAACTGCTTAGCTTCCCTGGGCCACAAGCAATAGCCTTAACACCAAAGCACACACAAGGCATAGAAAGAAACAATGGAAGTTTGAGAGTTTGTCTGTCCAACCTACTCAAACCATTCCTGAGAGATGACTGCTATCTCTTAGCTCAAATTCACAGCAGCACTGTCTCATGGCTGCTTGTTCAGGGTTTTGTTAGGATGCTCCCAGTCCCTGCTCAGCCCCAGGATTTAGTGGCACAAGGCTCAGTGTAAGGTTAAGACTTGCACAGTGGGAGGTTCTTCTGCAGGGTCAGGAGAAAAAAATACAACCTCTATGGTACATCCCAGTCATCTGTGGGATGTGGCACCTGTTTAAAGACAGGTTAAATTTATAAAAGGGAACGTCTGGGAACTGCTGCAGGTGACGTGACACTGAGTCCAAGCATTCATGTTTAACCTCTTTGGGACTGAGAGTGAGGATAATGTGTCCAGAGAATAGGTCCTTGCCTGCAAGGAAAGGAATTAACTTCCTACTTGAAGAGGGCTGGTTTTCAGAGGAAAATATAAATTCCACACCTCCAAAAGCAAAGAAAATCAATATTTAATTGAAGAGATAAAACATTCACAACAGCCACAGCTCTGTGAGGGAGTTTTTACTCCAGGGAATGCTGCCTGTATCTGCAGAGGGATGCTGATCTGAAGCCAGCAGCAGAACCATGCTGTCTGTGCTCCAGCCTGGTCTGGAAGCTGTAGGTCAGGTTCAGGATGGTGCAGCAGGGACATTCTGTGGCTCTGGGTTCAGGCAGTGCAGGCATGCAAGTGTCCCCTTCCCTCATGAGACCACAGCAAAAAGAGGAGAGACCAAAAGGAGTTGTGTCAGGATCCAGGTGGGATTTACTGTTTCAGGGAGTGCTTCCAGCCATGGAAAACCTGCAGGATGGAAAAGCAGTGAGTGCCTGAAAAATTCATGGGTGCCAGGCTCGAAAAGCCAAAATATTTTTTTCTACACTTGTGGGCAGCAGGACAGAATTGCCCTCCTGTCATGGAGAAAGAATTCCCATCCATCTCATCCCAAGCCATCACTGCCACTTTAGAGCTGTGGCATCTCCCCATCTTGGCTTCACAGGGAGAGAAGCTGGAATGGGGCTGCCCAGGCCAAAGCTGCCCTGGGCTCTGATTGATTTTCAGCTCCTGTTTTTTCTCCTCTGACCTTTGCATGACAGCAGTGATCACTCAGTGCAGGAAAGTCACCCAGAGCAGGGGAGCTGTGACAACCTTGGATGGTTTTTCATGGCTCAAAGGACATTGTGGTTGTCAGAATGTCTTTTATGGCAATCATTCTGGGGTCGTGGAATGGTTTGGGTTGGAAAGGACCTTAAAGATCACCTATTTCCAACCCCCCTGCCATGGGTAGAAGCCATGGCACCGCTGTGTAGAGTCCCTCTATGGATTTTAATATTGAAAATATGACATTTTTTTGTTTCTTGAAGTGTCACTGGATGGATAAGTAGTTTCAAACAGAAACATATGTGCCAATGCCTTTCTGAATCCCTCATGCTTTGGCTTACCTGAGCTGCTCCAGGTGCTGAGTGTCTCTGCAAAGGACAGTAAAAACAGAAATATTCCTACACCAAAACAAGGACCTTAGTATCCACATGTTTCCAGAGGGGTAAAAAAAGTCCTTTAATCTGCTGACAGTTCTCTGAGCTCTGGGATGAGTTTATTCCTCATCTCCACCCAGGTGATGAGTGACTGCTCAATTATATAAATCTGGATAGCCCTTCAGACAGGTTTTAGATGGCACCAGGCACTAATGGCTCTCTCTATTCCAGTGGATCCTGAATGATCAGTGCTTTCAAAACTCAGAATACTTTTCTTGTTTTATTGCATGAGAATAAATGCAAGCCCATAGTGTTTGAGTTTTTTGGTCCAACCTCTTTTTGAATTTTTCTGTTTTATTTTACTGCAGTCATCTTTGTATCCAGATATTCAGCTGACATAATTACATAGTGTGAATATTAGCAATAAGCTCAGAGACCTATTCTGCTATTCTGCTGTATTAGATTTAAAGGAACGCTGTTATGTTAAAGAGGAGGAAAAACATGTTTATAATTCTGTGAAATCCCAAAATCAGTAATGCCAAAAGAGTGACTAGCATCCCAGAGCTTATATTTTATTCTTTTTTGCATTTCACTGATCTTCTGCCATAAAAATAGGCTTTCCCTTTTTGAAAGTCGCTTTTATTTCTGTTTCTTTACTTCATTGACCAAGTTTTATTAGCACCCTTTACCTAAATGCAAATTAAATCTTGAGGCAGTTTGACTTGCAGCACAAAATAGCAACAGAGAAGACTATTGCAGCCCAAAAGAGAAGTAATCTTTACTGCAATTTAAAAGAAAATATTACAGAAATGTTTATTTTTCTGCTTTACTGTTGTATTGTAGGTTTTCTCCTGGTGGTGAGCCTTTTTCACATGCTCTGTTGCCTTCATGTGCTTAATACTGACTGAAAAACCTCTTACACTGGCAGGAAGGAGAAAAGAATTGTAAAACACGAATGTGGTCCTAATTTGAAAATTCCTAGGCTCTGTTTTCCATGAGTATTTTCAAATTTCTCATTAAAATATCTCCTCAGAGGTTACTTCAATTCCTGAAATTACTTTTTTTTTTCTGAGCACAATTTGAGTTTTCTTCTCTCTCTGACTGGCTGTTGAGGGGCAGGGCTGATTTCTGTGCCCTGGATCAGAGCATGGGGTTGGCATGAGGGCATTTCACACCTTTTGGATGCTCAGCTCCACTGCCTGCTGGTGCCATGGACCTCCTGAACAGCCCTAGCTCCATCCTCCTACTTTTTCTTTCAGCTTGGAAACATCTGTCCATCCTTATAGTATTTTGAATACTTTGAGCTTGGAAAAAAATCTGATTCACGGCTAAATTTGAAGCAGCTGATGGGAAAGGTTAGGAAAGCTTTGAGGATTTTGCCTCTTGCAACCAACAGGCAGGAAAACTGGCAAGGTCTCATTCAATCCTGGCCAAAAATTCAACATTGTTTAGCAGAAATAGCAGCATCTCAGCAGAGCTTTGGGATTTCTACAGGGTTGTGCCAGAGAAGGTGTGAGCAGCTGTAGTTATAACATCAAGTATATGAAGTTTTTTGCAAGACACTTTTAGGTGGTGTCAGCCCATGTGGTGTGAATAGGGGAAGGCATTGGCCAGGAAAAGAGCTCACAAGTGGGGTTTTTTAGGTGATAGATGATTGCCATATTCAATACACATTGTCATTGCCTTCCCATTGTCCAGCCTCAGGAAAATCAGCCCAAAATGCATTCAGCTTTGCCTGAGATTTCTAAAAATCTGTAGTCTAGCTGCACTTTATCCTGAAAATACCCAACTTCCTAAAATAAAAACATTATTTTTGTTTTGTTTTGTTTTTCAACTGCTAAAATATTTGTGTTTTATGGATTTGGCTTCTTTTTGTTTAGTTTTTGGTCTGGTGATTTATCTATTTTTTTTTTTTAATCTGCAAAACTTCAGACAAATCATTCTCTAGCCTTGAGAAAATTAGTCTCTCTCCAAGATTCTGTTGGACACTGATAGGGAGAGCCACTTCCTCTTGGAAGACATGGGCTGATAGTGCCTCAGTTTATCAGTGGGTGATGGACTCTGTCTGCTCTGAGTGTGAGTGAAGGTCTTGGGATCTCAGAGCTCAAGTGAAAGCCAAGTCTGCACCTTTATCTCTGCAAATGTATTTTATTTATGTGTGTAAATATATTCCTATGCTTTGTGCCAATGGGCACACCATGCTGAGCATCCCAAATGAGCAGCTTAGCACACAGCTAGAAATGCTGACAGTGCAAGGATTAGAACAAGAAATATTGAGACAGTGAGAGCAGGGACTGGACTGGATTATTGGGCAGCTGTAAGAAATGCTGCCATCTCCAGAAGATAGGCTGATATTACACAAGAGGAGAGGGAAAAGAGAACAAGAATTTAAACCAGAGAACGGAATTAAAGCTTGGATTGCTCTGGTGCAAATTCCAATGCAGGTGGATGCCTGTAGTCACCTCCTAGCAAGGAGTAACCCTGTGTTAACTGTTCCTTGTGACAGCAGACACAGTGAGGACTGCCTTGCCCTCTTTCCCACTGGATGGGATGCTCTGATGGAATTGCAACACTGAATGATGTGGTGGAAAAGGCTGAGAGGCTTTTGGCTGCCAAACATCCCATGAAATAAAATAGATCCAAAGTATGGATCAGCACCCAGGCTGTGCTGAGGTGCATGAAAAGGTGAGACCAGAAGCAGCTGCAGGAATTTGCATCATGTCCAGCCCTTCTCTTGGCCAGGGACAGCCTAATTCAATGGGAATGCAGCAGGATTAGGTCACTTAATCTGGAGCCTTCTCCACGTGGAGACATTTGTTAGGGTAACTGCTCTAAACACAGCTAAAGCCACACTGTCCTGCAGTATTAATTATTCTGACATTCATCCTCCTGGAAGCCCTGGGAAGAATTTTTGCTCCTCAGTAAATGGTGTTAAATTGTGTATTTATATGTATGCAAGCATTTTCAAAATGCAGAGAAAAGAAAATCTGAAAATCTCTGCAGAAAAGTGCTCTGGAGGGCTTCCAGCTGGTTAAAGGATTTTAAAAGCCTGTTAAAGAATGTACCTTCAGAAGATCAATTTAAATGCTGCCTGCTTTATACTCATTGTTTATAAAGTTGAAAGCATCTCTGATAGTGACTATTCATTCTCCCAGCAGTCGCAGCAGAGCAGGAGCAGGTTGGTTTAACTCTATCCCTGCCGTGTCCTGGAGAGGCAGAGGGAGCAGGTGGCTCTGTGGGGAGGAACTCAGCTCAGCACAGGCACTGAGGGATTGAAAGGGCAGGAAATTGAGTTCTTGCAGTAATCCAGGCTTTCAGCACCTGGCAGGACTGAGGAACAGTGTTATTTTGTGTGCAGGAACTGTGTTATTTGGTGCAGGACACAGCTGCCATGGCTGTGTTGTACAACCTCATGTTGTAGGGCTCTGCCTGCTGTAGGAGCAGCACTTCACCCTCTCACAGAAGGGTTTGTCCTGTTCCCAGTGCTGCAGTGGAGAAAGCCCCTGGAAGATGGTCTAGAAGCAGGGAATGTAGCTGATACATGGGTATTCTTAAGAAAACTGATGTCAAATCCATCAGGAAGTGTTTGGACAATGCTGTCAGGCACATGGTGTGATTCTCAGGGGTGTTCTGTGCAGGGCCAGGATGGACTTTGATGATCCTTGTTGGTCCCTTCCAATGCAGAATTTCTATGATTTTACAACTGCCCTGGTGCAGTGTCCATCCCTGAGTGCAGGAAGGGCCTTTACAGTCCTCCTTGAGCCCAGTGGTTGTGAAAGATGGTCCTGAGGTCTGCCACGAGACCAGACTTTTTCTGTTATGTGAGTCCAGAAAGAAAGTTTGAGTTTCTTCAAGTTTGGCTTGAGCATTTTCTGCCCAGGGATGGGTGGCACCCACAGGTGCTCAGCAGGTTGTCTGTCACCTGCCTGCAGGGCAGAGGGGCAGGGCACTCTTTCCAAGCCTCCTGCAGAGCTGTATGGGTCTCACCATTGAGGAACAACATTCCTGCTTCTTTGCTCAACATCCACAGGAGATAAGGGTATGGCAGAGCCTTGAGGATTAGAGGGTGGTTTGGGCTAGAAAAGAAAAGGTCATCTAGTCCAACTGCCCTGCAGTGAGCAGGGACATTTTTAACCAGATAATACCCCCTTAACCTCCCTTGCCTGCCCCACATGCTGACAGCCTCCAGAGCCTCTCAGCAGCAGGCAGGAGCCATCAGCTGACTTTCCCAGGACAAGAGGAAGTGGAGCTGGAGCCTGTCTGCAAGAACATCCTCTGTGCCACTCTGACCCTTTGCCCTCTAGCCCTCTCTTGAATTTTCAGAGGTTCCAAGAATGGGTTTTGCCACTTCTCATATTTAATGTGTTCTGTGGCTCTGTAGATCTCAGGCCTAGGAGGGTGACCACAGTAAGTTGTTGCACTTTTGCCCTTCTTGGTTACACCTCACCACTGATAATGACGTAGGGCTGATCTCAACCAGTTCTGCTCCACGAGCTGTTCCAGACATCTGCACTTCTTAAGAAGCAAGGGGAACTTCCAAGCCCCAGAGCAGGAAAGTCAGAGTGATCCTGTCTGTCTTTTCAATAGGGTTTATGTATCATTCTATAGCACCTGATGTATCATAAACTTCAGTACTAAACATTCCTAAGTTTGTATTCTTGAGCTTCATAGCTTAAGGCAGTTGAGCAACAGGGTTTGTATATATGGATATAATTTAATCTGAGGGGTTGCTCCACCTTTTCTTCCCTCAGGGATGCTGCCAGAGTCCCCAGTTTAAGGTCAGTGTCCCTGGGCTCAGTTAAACAGGTACATCAGATGGTTGCTCAAAACCATGAACAAGCAGAGCATGACTGCTCATTCTACTGGATAAACATGGATTTCAGGTTACAGTTAGAGATGTGTGACAAGGTATAGCCAAAGTCAGTGGACTTTACAGGGGAACTGAGGGATTTTCTCCTTCCCAGCCCACTAAAGCTGAGTCTGGCCCATTTTAAGACCCATGAGATTTCTTCGGTCCTAGCAGGACACATGTGGTTGCTGGTGTGTTGTTGGCTAAACCCCATCACCTCCCTGTGTACCTTCCCAAAGAGCATCTGTTCAAGTATTTTCCTGAATGGTCTCCTGAGCTCATGTTGCTTCCAAGACTTATACATTTCTTCACTAAATTTCCCACCTTCCTTTGGCCTTTTTACTTGCTGGAACTCATTTATGTGCACAGCCCCCTGCAGATGCAAGAAACACTGAAAAACCTGCACCCATTTGGTTTAGTGATGGAATTTGTATTCTTTCCCCAGGAGGCCAGATCTGGCTTTCAGCTTGTTGGATGACAGGTGGGGTTTCCAGTGAGTCCATTTAAATAAGAGTGCTGTAATTAAGAGGATCTGGCTAAAGAAATTGCACAAATTAGAGCAGACAGCTGTTGTTTGAAAGGAACAAGCACTTTTGTGATTTTTTAACATAGCCAGCTCTTGGCTTCCTGCCAGAGATACTTACATTAGCTCTTACGGATAAAAACCTTCAACGGTTAAAAATATAAATGAAAATAACTTTATTTCCACCCCCCAGAAAAAATTTAATGGGCAATAGGCAACACAAGGAAGATACTCAAACTTTATAGCATAGCCTGGAGATGACTGACTTCAGGTGTGTCAGGCTTTTGAGGGGAAAAAAAATACTGCATCCATTTTGTTTTATTCCTGCATTTATGCACAAAAGGTGAGATTCCCAAAACAGAAGTTTAAACTAGGACCATAACTCAGTGTGCAGATCCTTTTCCTCCAGGAAAAGGTGTCCTTTCTGCTTTGTAGAGATAATTCAGTGTGGAAGGAATCAATCTAAACCAGCTTCTGCAGGGTCCTGGTGGTGCAGTTTTGGCTGGTGAAGCTGTGAGAGGATCAGAGTCATGTACATGAGCAACCTGGTCTAGTGGGAGGTGTCCCTGCCCATGGCAGGGGGTTGGAACTTTAGGAGTCTTTAAGGTCCCTTCCAACCCAAACCATTCTGTGATTCCATGATTCTGTATCAAGAATTGGAAAAGAAACCTCAGTGATCAGTTCTGCTCATGAAATAGAGAGAGATTCCATCATTTCTGTGTACCAGGAGGAGAGTTTTTCACTGCCCTGGTCAAACAACTGATGGTTGCATGCAACTGGGGACAAGAATTCTGCTTTTTCCAGGTTTCTCAGCCATGCAAGTGCTCAATGGGTGTCTAGAAATATGATTAATTCATTACTTTCCCCACTAGCAAGTTACATAGAGCAGCTTTCAGGCTTAAAATCAAGCACGGGCTTAAAACAAATTGCTGTGTCTGATCAGCATCTCTGATAACTTGAAAAAGTCAGACCCAGGTGCCTCCACAGAAGCTGTGCAGGAATGCAGGTGACACCAGCTTGAGGTCACACCACTGGATGGATACTGCACTGGGATGGATACTGTACTGGGATGGGGACCAGAGGAGAGCTGGGAGTGATTTTTGCCTTTTCCTCCAGTCCCCTGAGAAGCTTGTCCATCTGTCCTTCTGCGATACAGGCACTGTAAAGTTACTGACCCCTTTCTGTGAGCCTGGAGCTCTGCTGGTGAAAATCCACACCCCCAGCTGGTTATGAAGTGGCTTTGCAGTGTTTGCTAATGGTGTTTATAGAAATCAGAGCAGGAAGTGTGAGTGTGGGCTTAGGGAACCAAGAGGAGAAATGAGGAATCTAAAAAGGAAGCTGCTTTCTTTCCAAAATAATCACAGTAATTCTTTCCTTCCTCTTTTTCAGTGCTTTCTGAGTGGTTTGATTTTTTTTTTTTTACTTTGCTCTTCACCACCCCTTATTTATTCTCACCTTGTCTCCTCCTCTAGGAAAACCTCTTTTTTGTGATGGAATACCTCAATGGAGGAGACCTCATGTTCCATATCCAGAGCTGCCATAAGTTCGACCTTCCCAGAGCAACGTAAGATATTTAAGATATTTATCTTTGCCTTTGGGCCTGCAGGGTGCACATGACAGAGGAGCAAACTGGGAACTTGATTTTATTCCCAGCCCTGCTACTGCCCTGTAGAGGAAATCTTGGGCAGATTATCTGACCTCTCTTCACCTTGCCCAGCTGCAAAGTGAGGATGATGCTTGTGCTGGAAGCCAAGTCCCTCTCTATCCCAGCTGTCTCCAAAGTCAACAAAACCATGCAGGCCATCCTCCCAGTGAAGGGCTTGGAGTGAGTNGGCTTGGAGTGAGTCATTTCCCATCCTCTTCCCCTCCCACAGAAGACTTAAACTCCATCCACACAGTTGGTTTCACTCAGACATGATCTTGCTTTTTTACAACACTCTGTAGCCAAGCTGCAGGACCTGCTTAAGCTGAGGTTGCCAGCCCAGTGGTCAGAGGTGAAGCTGTTGTTTGTTAGAAGTAATGGGATCTTCCCTTTTTTCCCCTTAAAGTTCAAGGGGGTGAGGTGAAAACCTATCAAAAGCACAAAAGGTAAATTTAAGCTTTATATTAAATTAATATACCAGCAGAGAATTAAAAATGTATTTAGCTTTGATTAAAGTAAATAGAGGAATTAGAATAAATG
>VZTT01005558.1:1129-14015 GCA_013400855.1 Buphagus erythrorhynchus | reverse complement strand
GAGCACTGCTCCAGCAGAACCACATCTGTCACTGCAGGAGGATGCAGCCACCATTTAATGGCACTGCTGCCAACACCCTGACTGACTGACGGGCTCAGCTTGGATTCTCACTCTGGCAGTGTTTTTGGGTTTGATTTTTTGTATTACTGTATTTCTCTTTTAACTTTTCCTAGTAAAGAATTGTTATTCCTATTCCTATAGCTTTGCCTGAGAGCCCCTTAATTTAAAAATTATAATAATTTGGAGAGAGGAGGTTTACATTTTCTATTTCAACAGAGGCATCTGCCTTTCTTAGCAAACACCTGTCTTTCAAACCAAGACACCTTCCTTCACATCCTTCCCATCCTTCCCTTTCTTCCCTTCCTTCCCTTCCTTTTCTTCCTTCCCTTCCTCCTCTTGGATAATGTTGCAGGTTTTGCTTCCAGGCCTGTTTTCCTTGGATTGTCAGGAACTGAGGATGCTCAGCAGCAGTTTTATGGAATGAAGTTAACCCCGATTTTTTTTTCTTTTTTTTAGTGCTATTACAATTTCCTCCTTTGGACAAATGCACCAAAGAATTATTTCCTAGTGGGACAAGATAATTCCATGAAGGAACTGTGTTCCAGAGGAAAAGCCAAGCCCAGAGTTTTATACAAGGCAGTTGGACTGGGAAAATAACAGAATTCGAGATAATAATGATGAGTTTTGCCCACAAATTATGTTCATTTGTACATAAAAATATTGGATTTTGTAGGAATTTTGTCCAGGCACAACATCAGGCTTGAAAAAAAGACTAAAAAGAATTACAGAGTTTTTATTTCATTTAAAGGCTCACAATTAGCCCATTTACCTAACAAAACTATTCTTAGCGGGCTCCCATCCTTTCCATGCCAGTTTTTAACTATTGTGCTGCTTCCCTGGGCTACTCCAAGAAAAAAACAGGAGTGAAATTGGGGGTTTTGTGTGTTCTTCTCTATATTTTTCCAATTTTTTTTCTGGTGTTAAAGCTCCCAAATTGCCTCGAGCAACAAAGGCCAGGCTTTGGCAGGTTAGTCCTAGTTAAGGGCATATGGCTTCTTATTCCCTGTGGGAATTCAGCCAGAAGTCAGCCAGAAAATCCAGATTCCCCTAATTAACAACAGCCAAACATTTGGCTAAAAATTATGAAGGTTTTTTGCTGTTATTTGTTTGTTTTGTGTTGGTCTTGCATGGCTTTCTACCCATTTAATCTCTCTTTATTTTTTAAGGGAAAGAAACAGGAAAAAACCCACACCACTCGGGGATTGATGGAGCAAATTATGTTGCAATTATCCTAACGATGTCCTTGTGATTTTTTTGGGAAAATGTTTGGTTTTCACTACGACCCTCCTTGGATTTGCCATGGATTTCAAGAAGTATTGAAATAAATTTCATTGATTATAAATCATCATTTGGGGACTTTTCTTTTTGAGGGAAGCCAAACCACTCTTAGATGGTCCAGAAGAGGCCACAAAATTGGGGATCCCACTGGGAAATTGGAAAGGCTGGAGCACCTCTAATAAAGAAAAAATGGGAGAGCTGGGGTTGGAAAAGAAAAGGCTCCATGGAGACTTTCTCCACTTCCAATATATGAAGGATGTCCCTAAAA
The DNA here is from genome assembly GCA_013400855.1 of Buphagus erythrorhynchus. Classification (NCBI taxonomy): domain Eukaryota; kingdom Metazoa; phylum Chordata; class Aves; order Passeriformes; family Sturnidae; genus Buphagus; species Buphagus erythrorhynchus. The sequence continues at coordinate 12,409 of VZTT01005558.1, read as the reverse complement.
AAGATGGACACAGCCATTTTCCCAAGGATTGACAAAAAAGCAAATTTAAATAGGACATGAGCAGAATATTTTTGGGGATGAGAATGGAGACACTCTGGAACAGTTCCCATGTGGCTTCCCTTGGATCCCTGGCAGTGCCCAAGGCCAGGTTGGACATTGGGATTGGAGCAGCCTGGGACAGTGGAAGGTGTCCCTGCCATGGCAGGGGTGGAATAAAAGGATCTTTGAAGGCCTTTTCCAAACCAAACCACTCCATGAATCTGGGACAAACCATCCCAAAAAACAGAGTCTCCCTGGGATTGACACAAAAAGGGAACATGAAAGGTTGGTGTTGTGGTTTTGGTTTAACTGGGCAGAAATATTAATTTTGTGTAGTGGTTTGGGTTTATTAATTTGAAATTTTTTTTGGTGCGAGATAGGATTATTAGTAAAAATTTCAAAAATCTTTACAAACTACCACATTTGGGAATATGACCAAGAGAAGCAGCTGAGAGGGATTTTAGCAGCCCTGATCTGCTCCATTACCTTGGACATCGATAAACTGGGACATGGATAAATTGGGACATAGATAAATTGGGACATGGGTACCTTGGACATGGATAAATTGGGACATANATTTTTTTGGTGCGAGATAGGATTATTAGTAAAAATTTCAAAAATCTTTACAAACTACCACATTTGGGAATATGACCAAGAGAAGCAGCTGAGAGGGATTTTAGCAGCCCTGATCTGCTCCATTACCTTGGACATGGATAAACTGGGACATAGGTAAATTGGGACATGGATACCTTGGACATGGATAAACTGGGACATGGGTAAATTGGGACATGGATACCTTGGACGTGGATAATCCTGGACATGGATAAATCCTGGATTTCCTCCTCCCTGACCTGTCACACCTGCTCCAGGTCATCCCCTCCCTCCCAGCAGGACACAGGTGACTACCAGGGAGAGGTAGGAGCAGATGGAGCAGGTGGAAAGCTCTGGAATGTGCAGGGAGCTCCAAACCATGGCTGGGCAGGTTCCTTCACACCCCAGTGGCAAAGAAACCCCAAAACTGCTTTATCAGAACCTGCAAGGATGGAGCTGAGCCCATCTGAACATCCCTCCCCACCTGGAAACATCATTCCCTGCTGGAATTCCCTGCTGCACCATCCCCCTTCCTCCTGAGTGACCTCCTCTTCCTCCCAGAGTGCCACAAGCAGCATTCCAAGCCCAGGAATGATTCAGCAAATCAGGCAGTGCAGATTCCCAGCTCCTTGTTGGATGTGGAGAGCAAACGTTATTCACATTCCCAGTAGTTCATTTAAAAAAAGCTAAATCAAGATGTTGCTGGGCTTTATTTTCAGTTTGTTGCTTCCAAAGGCTTAATAAGAAAATTTTGGTTTCCTTAGGGATGATTCACTCAGACTTTGGAGGCTCTGGAAGGGACAGAGGCAGCAGCAGTGATTTGTGAGCTCTGGAAGGGAAAGGCAGCAGTGGAGTCCTGATCCCAGCCTGGAATGCTCCTAATAAATAATCCTGAGCTCCAAGCCAAGTCCCAGGAGCTCTCCCAAGCTCTCCCTCCACAGCAACCTCATAGGCCCTGGAAGAACCTGGCGAGCTCAGCTCTCCCTGCCCTCCTCCACAGCCTGGCTGCCAGTGCTCTGGAATAACCCCCTAAATGCCTGTCCTTTTTCTCTTCCCATAATAAACCCCTAAATAAATCCCTGTCCTTCTCTTCCCATAACAAACCCCTAAATCCCTGTCCCTTTTCTCTTCCCATAAGAAACCCTAAATCCCTGTCCTTTTTCTCTTCTCATAATAAGCCCCTAAATCCCTGTCCTTCTCTTCCTGTAACAAACCCCTAAATCCCTGTCCCTCTTCTCTTCCTGTAAGAAACCTTAAATCCCTGTACTTCTCCTCTTCCCATAAGAAACCCTAAATACCTGTCCTTTTTCTCTTCCCATAATAAACCCCTATCTCTTCTCTTCTCTTCTCTTCTCTTCTCTTCTCTTCTCTTCTCTTCTCTTCTCTTCTCTCCTCTCCTCTCCTCTCCTCTCCTCTCCTCTTCTCTTTTCCCTTCCCCCTAAATCCCTGATCCTTTTCCTCCATTCCTGCTCATGTTCCTTCCTCGAGCACCTCCCTGTGTCCCATCCTGGGTGAGCTGCTCCTGTCAGGACAGGGGTGACAGTAAAGTGTCCCTCAGAGGGGCCTGCCTGGGCACCTGCTGAGCTCATAGGAATCTTCTCCCAAAAAAGCAGGAATCTGGTCCCACTCCTCTGTCCCAGCAAAGGCTGTGCCCTTCCCAGTAGGATCTGGGCACTTCTTCCATACCCAGCTCCAGCTGTGGGGCCAGGCTGGGATGGAACTGGATGATTTTCAAGGCTCACTCCAACCCAAATCACTCTGGGATTCTCTGATTCCACTTCCCTGATGCATCCCAACATCTTTCTATTCCCTCCTTGTTCCCATGTGGATGGGGAAGGACTTTTTATAAGGGCATGTACAGGACAAGAGGGAATTTTTAATTGCCAGAGGGCAGGGCTGGATGAGATATTGGGAAGAAATCCTTCCCTGGGAGGGTGGGGAGAGGCTGGGATGGAATTCCCAGAGCAGCTGTGGCTGCCCCTGGATCCCTGGCAGTGCCCCAGGCCAGGCTGGACACTGGGACAGTGGGAGGTGTCCCTGCCAGGGCAGGGGTGGCACTGGGTGGGATTTAAAGCCCCTTCCAATCCAATCCATTCCATGATTCCAGCTTCAGTGATCCTGGGATTCTGGGATTCAGGATTGACACACGTTGCTGTGCCCATCCATGCCTGTGGCCAACCAGGAACATGGAAACCCATCCTATCCCTGCCTTCCAGCCCCTGACCCAAAGTTCCAGAACAAACCCCAGCCCTCATTTCAGCCTCCCCATAACCCAGGTGGGGATTTGTGGGATTTTTGGGAGGGGGGAACCCAAACCAAACAAGTTATTCCTGCAGATTTGATGAAAGGTTCTTGGGCCAAAGGGTTTTGCCTGAAACCCAGGAATTTTTCCTTCCCTGCTCCAACTCCAACGCAGCCAACTGTGTGTGGTTCATGCTGTTGCTGTGAACATTCTCTGCCTGTACAAGAGCAGGGCTAATTAAACTCTCACAGCTATACATTAATTAATAATCAACATAAATAATCATAAAAACATCACTCTTTGATGGCAAGACCTGACCGATTCCAACAGGGTTTGGCCCAATGGAGCATTCGAAGAATTTGGCCAGAATCTGCTTTTTTTGCCAACCTTTAAAGGGAGTTCTTCCCATGCTAAGCATGTTTTTCTTCAAGAGATTATCCTCCTTCCAAGCCAATTAACTGCATTCCAACAAAAACAGGGGGAATTTGAAATAAATGATACCAGGCTGTTCGTAAAGAAAGAAGAGAGGGGGAATGAGAACACAATTGAGAGTCTGAAATTGTGGTCACTTAAATCAAACCCCTTCTGTGCACAGCTGAAAACGTTTTCTCTCCTCAAATCCTGACATTTTACCACAGGAGAAGGAACAAGGGCATTAAATCTTCCAGGGGTTTTCACTTGTTTGGGTTGCCAGAGTGGCTCTGGTGCTGCCTCACGTTCTGAATGTTTTTAAGAAAGACATTAATTACCCAATTCAGGGACAGAACAATCAGGGAAAAACAGAAAAAAATAAGGAGAACACATAATATTCTGAGCTGGAAGGGACCCACAGGATCAGTGAGAGCAACTCTTGAGTATGGGGATCAAATCCAGTCTTTTGTGGAATCAGAGCTGAACAAAGTGCAAGATAAAAACCCTGCAGGAATTTAGGAACAGTAGCTGAAGGGATCCCTCACATTCCCAACACCTGAAGTGAACCCAAAAAATGACACTGGGGGTCTGGGACAAGGTGTTCACTCAGCCATGACCCAGGAGAGGACACCAGAACTCGGATATTCCAAAAGGAATTTGGATATTCCAAAGGAATTGTTCCCTGGGAGGGTGAGGAGGGGCTGGGCTGGAATTCCCAGAGCAGCTGTGGCTGCCCCTGGATCCCTGGCAGTGCCCAAGGCCAGCTTGGACATTGGGACAGTGGGAGGTGTCCCTGCCATGGCAGGGGTGGCACTGGGAGGGATTTAAGTTTTCTCCCAACCCATCCCATTCCACAATTCCATGAACTCTCTGGGTCATGGCTTGCTTTGAGGGCTGCTCCTGCTGGTGGCACCCAAAGGAGCTCCTGGTGTCCCCTCTGTGGGATGAGCAGCTGCCTCAGGAGTGAAATTCTTCAGGAAGCAGCTCCCAGAGGAACTTGAGCCACAAGGAGGATGAAAACCAGCCCAGCCTCGAGCCCTGAGGAGAAAGAGGCCACTGAAAACCCCCCCAGGCTTCTCCATGCAGGGCTGGTTGAGCACCAGGAAGATCCAGGTGCATTCCCCTGTCAAACCCACCATGCTGAGCTGGGAGCACCCTGGAGCTCTTCTCCAATGCCTTCCCATCTCCAGCATTCCCAAAGGTGCAGCATTTCCATAAAGAAATGCTGACAGAATCCTTGGGAGAGGAAGGCTCCTGTTCTCACCTGGAGCAAAGCACCAGGCATGGAGCAGGTTTGGATATCAACACCCAGCCCTCAGGGTGGATTTTTGGGACTTCAAATTCCCATCCTCAATGGAGACCTCTCTCCTGCTCTCCCATTCCTCCTCCCCTGTCACATGGATCCACCAGGAGTCCTATCCCCATGTCCAAAGGTTGCATCCAAACAGGGATTTAAAACAGTTTTCCAAGTCTTTCTTAGGTCAAATCTCAGCCTGGTGTGTTCCACATCCATGCTGTGAGGAGCCCCTCTGGAAAGGGGAGGATTCCTGCTGCTGTTATTTCCATTCCCTCAACACTCTCAGGGTCCCTTTATTTTAGGAATTGTCCAAACAAATTCTTTCACCAGTCCTTCCCTCAGGGGCTCCTCAAATAGGAGAGCCTGAAATCCTCCAGGGTTGCCTGGCCCTCCCACTTCCTCCACAACATCTGCTTCCATCAGGATTTATGAATGTGAGAAAATAGCTGCAGTTCCTCCTGGCTGAGGAGCAGCTCTCCCTGAATTCATCCATCAGGTGCTGGGGCTGCTTCCATGGAGCATTCCCAGCTCCAATCCTGGATGGGGTGACCACCAGGATGTTCCTCATTGGGATTTCCCTCACTGTGGCTCTGCAAGGGGCTGACATGGAGCCATGCCAGCACAAATTCCCAGTTCTGGGCAGGAATTAACTGCAAATCCTGGGAAAAAAACCACAGCTTCATCCTGCACATCTCAGGTGTTTCACCTCCCTGCCAGCACAAAGAAGGCACAGTGAGGGACAGGGAACATTCCCAGCCTTGGAAGTGCCCAAGGCCAGGCTGGATGGGGCTTGGAGCAACCTGGGATAGTGGAAGATGTCCCTGTGCATGGAATGAGATAATCTTTAAAATCCCTCCCAGTCCAAACCATTCCATGGTTCTCTAAGCCCTTCAAGCCTAGAATTTTATTGTGGGATTTAAAGCACCCTTCCCTCTGTTCCACAGGGAGGAACTCAAGGGCCCCAAGCTCAGCTCCAGCTCAAAGAAGAGCTCCCAGATCTGGACACCCAAACTGCACTTCAGGAGCTTGGATTCCAGGGAATTTTCACTCAGGAACTGTGGTTCCCTCTCTTGGCCAGCTTGGAAGTTCTAACAAGCCTCTTCTGGCCAATTTTTCTTCATTCCCACCCCAGCAATTAGCTGGACAGCCTCCCTGGATTCCTGCATTATCCTCTTGTTTGCTGAAGCAAATTTAATCAAGTTTCCAGGAGAAAACATCTCCCAGACCAAGCTCCAGTTGCTTTTTTGCCTTTGATGCCTCCCAGGAGCAAGTCTGGACTAACAGAGCTCCCAGCAATTGAATTCCACCTTTTTTTTTGTCTGCTTCCCTTCCCGGGGAGCTGCTCCAAAGGGAGGTTCAGCCTCCCTGGCAAATTCCACAGCTGTGTGAAGAGTTCTCAGCCTCCTTCCACATCTGGGGCTGTAAATCCGAGCCCAGCTCAACATCCACAGATTGCTTCATTTATCTTGGAAAAGCTCCTTTGGATGTGCCTGGAACCTAAATTTTCTCAGCTCCTCACTTCTGATGTGCCCCCCTCCCCATTTTTTTTTTTTTTTAATTTTTTTTCACTTCTCCCATCAAGAATGGAAGCCAAATATAGGGATTTCTTATCTGAATAAAAACTGAGCCACAAATCATATTTTTGAGGCTTTTTCCCTTCAAGCAACTTGTGGGGTTTGGTTTTTTTTTCCCCCTGAGCAAATTCTCTCTCACTCTTAGAATCAGTTGCTATTGGGCTTGTTTACAGGAGGGAAAAAAAAAAATCAGTGACAGCTTCAGAGAGATCCTTGTGTGAGATCCTATTCACAAAGTGTGCCCACCAAGTCCTGTTTCCCAGGAAAAAAACAAGCAGGAACCAATGGCTGAAAACATTTTCCTGCTCACAGTTCCTGAGTCTCCCCCTCTTGTCAGTCCTCTTTGTTTTTTTCAGGACACATTTACCTATTTCTGGGGGTTTCCTGCTTTTTCTCTTCTCTCACTCCACTTATCTATTTTTTTTTCCTCCCATGGAACTTCCTCCAGAGCAAAGCTTTGCCTCGAGGNAAAAAAAAAAAAAACAAAAAAAAAAACAAAAAAAAAAAAAAAAAAAACCAACCAAAAACAAACCCCCCCCGAAAAAACAAAAACAAAACCAAACAAACAAATTTGGATTTGGGCCTTTTTAACACACAGAAATTAAGTTTTTTTGGCTTTTTTTTGACAATTGCTTCAGATTGTGGCCACAGAGAACTTCTGTGTGCCCCAGGTGGGCTGGGGCAGGGATTTCCCTGATTTCTGAGTACATCAAATCCTGGACCTGCCTCTGAAACCTCTGCCAGCTTTTCTGCTGCTCCCAAACCCAAGCCTGGAAAATCAGTTTTGCCTTGGATAGTTCTTTCTGTGGTTATTTCTGGAACACCAATTCTAGAAAAGTTGGAATAAAAAAGGAAAAAAAACCAAAAAACCCAAAAGTGCTGCTGGAGCAGGGAGGTGGCACCAGGTGACCACTGGAGGCTCTTCCAATCTCCCCCATCCTGGGATTTTCTGCAACAATTTTTTTGCCTTCAAAAATATTCCTCAAGTTGTGCATCAAACCCTCAGTCAGGATTAGGGAATGTTGTTTTTTCCTAGGGAAATCAGCAATCCCTGAGCCAGGCTTTTCTCACAGCTGGATTCATCCCAGCCTCCAACAGGAGCTTAAATTTGGGCAAGAAAGTTGAAATTTAAGTTATTTAAAAATGGTATTTAAATTAAGGCAAGAAAGTTGAAGTTTCATTTATTTATAAATTGTATTTCAATTAAGGCAAGAAAGTTGAAATCTAATTTATTTTAAAGACTGTCTTGAAAATATGGGCAATAAGAGTTTAGGTTTAATTTGTTTTAAAATTGTATTTTAATTTGGGAAAAAAAGTTGAAATTTAATTTACTTAAAGATTTTACTGGAATTTGACCAAGCTGCCTCTGCTGGAAGATATATCTCCCCACCAGACTTTGGAAATTCCCATTTTCAGACACTTTTCAGCTGGCTCAGTTCACCCACAAACCTCACCAAAAATAAAAATAAAAAAAAATTTAAAAAAATAAAAAAATAAAAAAAAAGATAATCTTTCAACTGGACTTAATTTCTTTATTTTTTCCTCCAAATTTCAGGTTTATATCNTATATATAATCTTTCAACTGGACTTATATTTCTTTATTTTTCCTCCAATTTTCAGGTTTATATCCCAGAGATCTGGGGGGAAAATAACCCTTCAGGGGTTAATAAGGATGGAGACATCCTCACCTGGCTGAATTCCAGTCCAAGAGCTCACCCAGACCTTTGTCACCTCCTCACACAAAGCTGCACTCCCAAATCAAATAATACTCAATCAAGCCCCTTGGAGGACTCTGAAGTAAATAATTTGCAGCATTTTAGCCCAAATTACTGCTATTTACTCCCTATTATTGTTCAAACAACTCCCAGGACATCCACAGGGTTTTATAAACACAAAGCAGGGAGATCTCAGCCCATAAAAAGCTCTGGATGGAACAAAAGGGAGCAGTAAATGAAGGCAGACTCTGGAGTGGGGGCTGAGGGAATGGTTACAGCCACGATGGATCGTTTGGTGGAGCTGTAAAAATAAAATCGTGCATTTCTAGGTTGATATTTCTGGCGTTTAAGGCTTGAAAAGCTTCTTCCTGAAAGCTTCTGGGTTTATTTGCAGGGAAAGTTTTGCTCCATCAGAGTCAAGAGGCTGCAGGGTTGGCCTCAAGTCTCTGTTTTAAGGAGAATTTCCAGGTTTGAGCATCCAGACTCTTGGGAGCAGCCAGGGAATGCTGAGGCCAGGCCAGTCCCAGGTTGTTTCCCAAGATTCTTGGAGTGGAGCTGTCCTTGGAAAAACCCTTCTCTTGTTTCCCAATTGTCAGGAAAATTCAGCCACAAACACCAGAGGTTGGTGTCCAAAAATGAGACAGAGGAGTCCTTTTTGCTTTATTGGAATAAAGGGAGAGCCCATGGGGCATTCCCCTGGGGTCTCTCAAATTTTTGGAGGACTCAGTCTCCTTTTATCCCAATTTCCTTCTCTCTTTCCCCTTGGGCTGAGGTACTTGAGAGGTCCAGACTTCCCAAACACCTGATACCTGAGATTCTCCTCTAATATACAACCCTCCCTTTTAATTTTTAATTCTTAAAATATCATGGTTTTTCCCCATTGCTTCTTCCATCTTTCAATACCCAATTTCATTTATCAGCAAACCTACAGTTTGTTTGTAAAGGCAAATATATTTTTTTATTTTAATTCATCAATCAGTGGAATCCATCCCATTGTTTCTTTTATCTCTCAGTGCTGGTTTTATCTCCCAGCAGACCCACAGCTTGTTTGTAAAAAGACAAATCCCTCATTCCTCTCACCATCAACCTGGCTGAGGAGGGAAGGGGATGGAAAGAGGGAGGTTCAGGTGAGACAGGAGAGAAAATTTCCCTGGCAGAGTGGTCAGACTTTGGGATGAGCTGCCCAGGGAGGTTTGCAGTCACTGGAATCATGCCAGAGGAGTCTGGATGTGGCCCTTGGGGACAGGGTTTGGGGTGGCACTGGGTGATCCTGAAGGGCTTTTCCAACCCTGATGGGACCCAGGCCAGCAGAGCCATTGCAGTGTCACCAGCCCAGCCCTGTCCTTACCAGCAGTGACAGAAATCACCTTCTGCAGGAACAGATGGCAACGACGTAAATTCATTTTAATCCCTAGCATTAAATAGCCTAAACATGATAACTCAATATGCTTGTATGAGCTTTTCTTATTAGGAATAAGGTTATCACCTCCTGCTGAATCCTGAATCCTGCAGCTTGTGACACACATCCCCTTTTCCCAGACCTTCCAAGGCCACCCTGATGTCACAGCTTCCCCTCAGGACTGGCCTGGGACAGGGGTTCCCTGTCCAAATCCCATTCCAGAGATTCACTCCGTGCTGGGATAACCACAGGGATGAGGAAATACGAGCAGGTCTGTGCAGAGCATGGTGGTGACTCCTGAAATTCCCCAGTCTGGAGATGATTCCCAGGGTTTCCTTCCAAAAAAAATTCCAGCACAACCTCCCCTGTCACCTTTAGGTAGAGTGGTCCTGCTGATTCTCCCAGTGATGGAATCACAGAATTATGGGATCATGGAATAGTTTGGGTTGGAATGGACCTTAAAGATCATCTCATGCCACCTTCCACTGTCCCAGGCTGCTCCAAGCCCCATCCAAGCTAGCCTTGGATGCTTCCATGGATCCAGGGGCAGCCACAGAAGATTGGTCAAAGCTTCTCTTCCCTTCCTAAAACACAAGGATGAAGCTCCCCAGTACTCCAAGGGCTGCTGAGCACTGGAATTCCCTTGGGAGAGCCTGGCCCAGAGCAGGAGCTTTTCCAGAAGGGTGGATTTACCTCAGCACTTCCCTGCTCCAGAAATTAAAGCAAAGTGGAGCAAATCCATTAGGGAGGGATCTCTGCAGGGTTTGGAGCAAATGAGGCCTGGGAGTGACCTGGGAACAATGCAGAGCTGCCATGGGCACCAGGGGCCACGTCACAGAAAACAGGGACACCCCAGTGGGATGGACAACACACAACCAGTTTAATTCCTTTTTCCATCCCAGTCTTCCCCATTTCCCTTTCCCAGACTGCAGGTGCCCTACAGGCTTGTCCCCCACCTCCCCCAAGGCCAGCTCTGAGCAACACCCAAGCCCACACTGGAGCAATCAAGGAACATTCCAGACGGGACACATGGAAATATTTCCATCCTCACAGCCATGCTGAGCACACAGCCCCTGGGAAAAGCAGGGCTACAAAGGCTTTTGGCAGGAGAGGTTGTTCAAAACCCAGCACGGCCCCAGATCCCTCCTTTGGATCTGCAGGAGCTCATTCCACCTGCCTGGGAGGGCCTGGGACACCCTGGGCAAAGCTCTGGCAGTTGGAGAACATCAATAATTCAAAACCTGTGTGTGACTCACGCTGCCCAAGCCATCCCCCTAAGGTTACTTGGACTTAATATTCACAGAAGGCACATTGTTATTTCTTCTTCCAAAAAGTCATGAATAATTTACCATTCATTACCCAAAAATTTCTCTTTTTTTATGTTTTTTTTTTTTTTTAACAATTGGCTTCATCCAAAAGAATGAGAAAGCAGAGAAAATGTTCATTTCCCAATCTCTTCTTAGTTCATTGTTGTTGAGCATAAAAGTATCCCTCAGAAATCTTTAGCTAGCAAAAGATGACATTTTTGGGGTTTCATCTGAAGAACTGCGTTTGTTTGGGAAGCAAAATTCACCTCTGCTCTGAAAAAAAGTGACTGGAGGGGAAAAAAGGCAAAAAAAAAGCTGGATATTTGGACAAAGCTCTGAGGGACAGGGTGGGATTGCTGGGGAGTCAGTTCAGGACTGGATGATCCATGTGGGTCCTCCCCACAGCTCAGGATATTCCATGATTCTAAAGGAATGCATCAGAATTCCTCAGGCTGCCAGAGGAACACGAACTGCTGGAGCCTTGTTTCCCCTGCTTGGCAGAAGTTGACAAATCCTCCAGAATTCCACATGGGATCATTGGAAATGTCCCCAGCCAGAGCAGATTCCTCTGCCTGCTGCATGGAAAACAATCCTCCATGGCAGGCCTTGGGATCAGGTGGAATCTGGCACCTGCTGGGTTTATGTGTGGGAATCACCCCTGATCCCATTGGGAATCACACCTGATCCCACTGGGAATGGCACCTG
>VZTT01005557.1:82107-94019 GCA_013400855.1 Buphagus erythrorhynchus | reverse complement strand
CTGGCTGGGCTCACACACCTTCCTCCAGCATCTTGTTTGGTCTATGTAAAACACATTTCAGCACGAGCAGCTGTCAGTTGTTTTACAGGAGTTCCTGTGCACTGGCTCTAATGAATGAAGGGTTCCAGGATTGAGCACTGCTGCTTTTTCCCCTTGGGGCTGGAGGAGAAGGCCTTTGGGAGAATAAAACTTGCTGGGGAAGGAGCCAGAGCATGCCTAACACCATCGAGCATGTTGAAAATCAAGGCTGATGGACATTGACTTGACTCAAGTTCTAAAATATTTTGGATTCAGAATTTAATTTGAGCCCTACTACCAAGGAATTCCTTGTTGAATGTGTGTCCAGGACACCTTAAGGTTTTGACTGTCCTGTTGCTCCTTTATCTTTATTCTTATTTCAGTAATGCCACCTTGTTTCTCATTTAAATCCACTTATCATTGGATGGTAAGTGACTTTTATAGGTGTGTATTTTTTAAACCTCATGCTGGTGCCTAAGGAAAAAATCTGACTTCTATAATCTCATTCTAACAGATGTATGGTCTTTTCACCTTCAGGTGCTTAGTGTAAAATGGAACAAAAAGCTTGAGTTTTCTTATTGTCCAAGCTGTTGTCTCAAAAGTGGATTGATACAAATAAAAAAATAAAATGGACTCAGCTTGAAGTTAACACCATCCTTGGGAGTTCTGAAGGCATTTTGTAAAACTTAAACCAGATATTTAATGATGTTTTCATCACTTTCTCTGATTTTATTTTGTGTCATACCAAAGCAATGGTTGATGTTTATGTAGTAGGCAAAAGATATTGGAAAAGGAAAATGATGATGAAAAACTAAGGTGTGTTTTAAAAGTTGGACATGAGCCTTTTCTTTATGTTTTCTCCTGTAATGTTACAGTTCTTATTTGGGTCATTAAGTCAACCTGCAGATGCCAGGACAGAGACCTCCTTTTGAAACTTATGGTTTGGTTGGTTTTTTGGTTTTTGGGGGTTTTTTTGAGGGCCATGGCACTTTGTAGTTGGACTGGATATTTGCTGATACCAAAATTGATTCCTGCTGAGTTCCATTTCCAATATGATTCAACAACTAAAAAAAAAAAAAAAAAATGGTGCTTTAATTTCAGAAAAATGTGTGGCTGAACAGAATTCAGACTTGTATTGCAAGGCTTGTTTGCAAGGCTTTCTAACTCAGCTAAACAGTTCACTTCTATTCTACAATTTATTTAATTAATGTTCATCTCATTAGTAGGGATCTATCTTAGCCATCTACCATTATACAGTAAATTGCTTTAATGAATTCTGTGATTCTCTCAAAAATTCCCAATCAGCTGAGAGGCCCTGCTAATGTAATAAGTCAAGAAAGTACAGCTTTGGAGATTCATTAGATTTTATTTCTTATGAATTGTCTGGAAAAACTCTGAGAGCAGTGCAAGGTCAAAGGGGGCCATTAGTAGACCTGCTTGTTAGAGGTGTCCAGAAAAAACAAAGTTTAGTTTGGTTTTGAAATTCATTAGCACACTGATTTTGTTTTGTTATGAACAAAGCAAATATTTGTTATCAACAAAACAAACATATTTTGTTTTTATTTGTTGATTTTTGTGAGGGTTTTTAAATTTCTTTTTTATTGTGGTCAAATTCCCTTTAAAATAGGCTGTCAGTGCCTGAATTTCATTTTTAGCTTAACTCAAATGACAGAGGAGCAAGGTGTGTTCCAAGAAAAGTCCACAAAAGGTGTCTCCTAAATTAGTCATGTTTCCAATTCCTTCCAGTACACATTGCAAGCACAGTTTTGTCTGTCCTGCTCTTTCCCCTGTAACTATCCCTTTCTTTAAGCTCTTTGATTCTTCTCATTCATAGGACAGTAAAATGATGGTACAATAATTTCCCTTCAGCAGCCAGAGACACACTGTTGTATATTATGCCCTTTAGCTAAAAAAAAAATTGATTCTATCATGTATACATTTATATCTCATCTATATGATGAAAATAATATAATGATGAAAAGTAGAAAATAATAAATTATTGAGATATATGACATGGTTCTCCCATCTTGGGAAGACTGTCCATCTTGAGAAACAGGAGTTCAGAAGCAAAGCTAAACAGTGATTAGAGCTCTAGGCAGGTTTTTTTTTTTTCTACAAAAAAAGGTCCAGTTGCATTTGTGGAGAAGGTTTTTTTTTTTAAAAAATAAATTAGGGAACTGAATGCAATATTCAACTCTTTGGAGTCTCTTACTATCTGAATCCTGAAATTTGGGAAAACATATCTTCACAAACAGCCCAATTTTAACCCATGTGCTGTTAAAAGGTTTATTATCTTGAGATAGGGGTGCATTTTCTCTAGCAGCAGGAGTGCCTTTTTCTTAATTCACTGGGCTAATCCAGCATCTGCTTTCCATTCCTGGACTGTCCTGTGTGATCTTCCCTATCTCTGTTTCCTCAGCTTTCAATTTGAAAATCTGTGATAATAGTCCTTGGCCTCACCAAAGTGGAAGGAAAAAAAAAAATAGGATGGTGATGCACATGGTTTGAAGCATGGAGCACCCCACAAATTCTGCAGAAACCCAAATGTAGGCTGCATTATGGGGTCCTCATCCATAAAAGGGGTCCAAAGACTTGTATTAAGAGTTTGACATATTAAAGTGTCTTTCAAATCAAAGCAATCAGTATTCATGGGGTGTTGAATATTGACCAGCTTCCTACATATAAAAGGACCAGAAGTAAATAAAATACTGAAAGTAATTTTCTTGAATTAAGTTATGAAATACATAAAATTCAAATATTTTGAGTCAAAACCCACTGGTTTTGGTTGGTTGGATTGGGCTTTTGTTTTCATTTTTGTTTAGATGTGGTTTTTTTTGAAAAACAGAATAATTTTTTGGTGTTATGACTTCTAGCCTAGATTTAGCTTCAAATAAATTTAAAAATCCCTTTTGAGAAGGTAAAAATGATGGTCTGTAATCAAACACCCTGTTTCATACACCCTTCTCCTGATTGAGAGATGTTATTCAAGTTTTTACTACCAGCTCTATAATTTTGATATTTGTTTTGCCATTTTTCTTTTCAAGTGTAGATATCAATGTTCCTACTTTTTGTCATGTGAAGGTGATGGGCTCACTGTATCAGTTTGTTCCAAGTTAAAATCTTTGTTTCTAAGCCTTTTACAGTTAATTCCACAGTCATGATCTTAAATTGAAACTGAGGCAAATATATGGGATTTTTTCCCTATATTGTACTGCATTGATTGTACAGAGTATTTGCAATAATTTTCTGCTCTGTCAGAGAAAGAAGCTACTGGAGACAGGTTGAAAAAACAAATTAGGGAACTCTGAAGCAAAATTGATCAGAATAGGGAAATTGTAGCATCTATCTGTTTTAGAAAAAATCTTCAGGTGGAAGATCTAACCAAACTCAGAAAATTTGATGTTAGCAGCACTCTCAGGATTGAGTTGTAATTCTTGAAGGTGATGCCTCACATTCCATTCCCCTTGGTACTCTAGATAAATTGTATTTCCTGGGATTCCACACAGCTTCTTGCCATATGGGAGAAAAATCTGAAGCAGTGAGAGTTCCAGACCACTGCCCACTATGGGAAGTTGTATCTGGATAATATCCAGTCCAAGCTGTCTCATCAATGTCAAGCAGAGACACCTCTTGCAAAATCAAGATTCACTTAAAGGAAAAAAAAACAAACAAACCCCAAAAAACTCTCACCCCAAAAATTTTACAAATGTATTTTTATTAACCATTCTTCGATAGTAAATTTTGATCCTCTATAATGAGGGACAAATGGGAAAAAAGGATATTTGCATACATGAATATGTGGACAAATAGGTGTTTTCCTAAAATGCAACTTTTTGTTATAACAGGACAGGGTTTTTGGGAAGGGAGATTTTTCTGATCCAGAGGCAAATCCTTATTCCAGTATAAGTTCTATCCTCTTAACTTATATCAGGACCATGTGTGTCCCTCTGACTGAGATAACTGCCCCCAGTTATCTTTTCTTTTTCACTTTTTTATTTTTAATAGTAGCACTTCCTATTACCTATAAAGAAAAGTGAACCAAGTTTTTTTTTTTTTCAAGAACAGATGTTTGATTATTTTATCTTAGTATGTTAAACTTTAAAAAGTGTTTTAGAATTAATTCATTGTGGAACCCTGGGGCTAAGAACCACATGTCACAGGTAACCAAATTAGAAGTCCATGGGTTATGAGATCACAAGCCCCTAGAGAAATATTTAGTGGTATGTTTACTTAATATCAAACAGCATGTGAAGTTTATTTATTAATATGCCTGCAGGTTTCTCTCTAATCCCACTTCTCAGAGATGCTCACACACAGATAGGAAAGCCAGGAGGGGGTGAATTGCCCTGGTGCTATTTCCATCTAATAGAATAAGATATCTGTTAAAGAAAAAAGTTAGGGTACAGTACATACCTTCCTGACCTTGACCAAATTTCAGTTCCTGGTTTAAACAGAAGCCTGTTGTGTGTTCTTTATAGAGAGCAGAAAAGCACATGCACAGCAACTTCCTCTTGGGGTTATGAATCTTTAAGTAAGAAGAAAATCCATTTTTTAACATAGTCAGAAGAGCCATTGCTCTCAGCTAAGCAATGAGAAAGCGATTCACCCATCCTTCCTCAGCCCATGGTGCAGTGATGGAGCCTAGAGGGAGGAATTCTGCAGGGGGGCAATCTTCTCCCTCCCCTTGCTGATGGTGGTGGTGGAGCTCCAGGCACCATTCCTGTTCCAGCCAGAGGCAGCAAAGGGGGGCCCTGCCTGGGTTCCACCTGCACTGAGGGGCCCTGCCACTAACCCACTGATTTTTATTTTATTTTATTTTTTTTTAATGTGTCTCTCTATGACAGGAACACCAACATTTACCTCCTTAATGAAGCATTTTCGGATTTACTGACAAAATTTTTTTTAATGTAACTGCAAGAGGTCCTAGCTACTTTATCCAAATGCTGGGAAGGATTGCTTGTGTTTGCCAGAGTCACTTTAGCCTTCTTGATCATTTAGCATCCTATTTATGCACTAGAGAAAGCATTAGATCTAGGCACTATTGAATAAAAAAACCCCAAAATATTGCATCAATGCTATCCTTCACTTGTTCAACCTATGCAGCACATCACTACCTTAAATGTTAATAGGCAACTGCCTGGGTTTCCTCTGAGTTTATAATTATTAAGCTCATAATAAACCTGAAAATTAAAGGCAAGAGAGGTATTTTTATGCTCTTGTTAAAATGTCAAAGCTTGAGAAAGTTTTACAAAATGCTGAGCTCTTTGTCTTGTGTGTCAAGGGCTATTACCAGAGTGGGTGCAGAGACAATCTGGATGCCTGCAATCTTCAGACAGATCCCATCAAGCTCCTATCTGTTAGAAGCTGCAGTGCTTGCATTTGGATTCGATATCTAACAATAATGTGGTATTTTATAAACATTAGTGGGCTTGATTTTTGCACTGGTCAGCACAGGTAAAAAATAGGTACTTCTGGAAAACAAATAAAAAAGGAATTGGAGCTGTCTCGATAAATAGTGCAAATTATAAATTTCCCAAAGATGCAGTCTCTTGCTCAGGCATAAGGAAGTGAAGCTGGCAATTACAATAATGAGGAACTGCACAAGCTGCTTCTGCAGTTAAGGCCTAATATTTGACAATACCTTTATATTATTATGTATACCATGACATCCTTTGAATACATAGAATTGCAATTTCTCCTTTCTGTTGCTTTAGAAAAAAAAAATCACCTTCCATCTCTGTAAATGGAGTAAACCCATGCATTTTTTGACTATATCAGTGATGCTCTTAATACTTCTATTGATAATGCTTTAAAGATGTAAGTGGAATATTTGTGTTAGGAGAAGCAGAGAAACTTGGCTGAAGTCTGGAAACTCATCTTCACAAGGCAGTTTGACAATTTTTTTTTTTTTTAATATGACCTTGACTGAAGAATATGCTCCCTCTTTTTCCTAAGACCAGTTCCCTAAAAGTACAGATTTAGGAAATGTTAAAGTTCTGAAAGATGATTTCAAGGAATACAGTATCTTGTGCCTCTGAAACACCATTTTGATGAAATATATCATTGTTCTATTGTTAAACACCTGTTTCAGGGTGTCATTTTTGGCAAGGAGGCCCAGTGAATATTGATGTTTAACACTTTCCATCTTTTGCCTCAGCTATGGAACTTGGTTCCAAACAATATTGTCTTTCATCCAAAAATACTTAGTAAGTGACAAATACATATTTTTGAGATGAATAGTGAAAGCCAGACAGACATAACCACATTTAGCTATTTGAAGAGGTGATCTGCTTTTCAGAAAAGTAAGACACTTTTTTTAAATTTTTTTTTTTTTTTTGTGACCTGTGGCTGCTGAGAGTATTTTGAATACTTAAACCCGGGGCCAATGCACATAAATTCGAAGTAGGATTTGTTCATGTGTAATTGTAGAGTAAAATGTGACTGAATTACCAGTTATAACTATTATAGTGTAAAAAGTTGAAGGGATCCAGTTGTAAAGCCTTTCTTCTCTTTCACAATTCATCTTGTCACACAAGTCTGGTTTAATTTTTGTGTGTGCAATTGTCTTTGTAGTGTGCCAAGTCACTCTGAAGTATATAATTTTTAATGTGGTTTTTTCCTTATTTGTGGTTCTTTGGGTTTCTGAGTTTTGATGAGTTTGCAGATCTACCTTGTAATAGTTATTGATTATTGTGTACCTTGCAGCTTTTGTTATTAGGTATAGTTTCAATAAAAGGAAGCATTTATGAAATAAGGGAAAAGGCATCTGCACAGATCTGGTTCTTAAGTGGATGAAATGCCTCTCAACTCTTCCTCCACCAAAGAGGAGCACGGTTGGTAGCATGATTTACCAGCATTTTCTGTTTGTTTTTGTGAATATTCTATTGAGGAGAATGAGATGGTGCACTTGCTTTTACTGATGTGGCTGCATGCTTAATCTATTGGCTGTTTTGAATTTGAATTTTCCACAGAAAGTGGAATTAGGAGCTACACTTCAGACTGGGATAACTGCATTGCATCAGCATCTAAGGAGTTAGAATGAAAACTATTATTCACAATCAATTAAATTTCTAATGAAAGCACAAAGAACAGTCTTAAGAAATAATTTAGATTTTCTTTTTTTTTTTTGGTGAAGGAGACAGAAGAGTTCCTTTTATCTTTTGTTTATATGTTACCTAGACCATCNGGCTGACTCTCTAGGATTAGGTGTGATCTAGGATAGAGGCTTTAGAAAAATGTCTTTAAGAACTCAAAGCTCTGTTTCAGCTTGTGCATGCAGACAGACTTAGCTTGCAAATAGAATCTGTCTCAAGGAACTCCCAGCATAATTTCTGCCTGTCAAGCACCAACATTAAGATCCCTTAGATGTTCTGGAATTTCCATTTCTGTGGGAAATTTCAGCATTTCTACAATAATACAAGAATTTTACTTTTTTTTCTTCTTTAGACTAAAAATATTAAAACAGATACTGATCTGGTACTTTTCCATTATGGCATACCCTCACAAGGAGCTCTGGAGTTCAGCAGTCTAATCCATCTTTTCAATCCAGATGAATTCATTCTCCTGAAATACATGATCCACACAATTCCAATGACAAACCAATACAGCTCTTCCTTGCTAGGCAATCCAAGTTGCACAAAAACACAGATGAAGATGGAGAACAGCAGGAAGGTCAGACTCCTGTAATAATTCAATATTGCTCCAAACACAGTCTGCTACAGAAACTGGCCCAAAGAAGTCTACCACAGAAATATTGCAGAGGGAAGAATTTATTCTCTCTACAATATTTCTGTGGTAGATTTTTTTTTTTTTTGTTTGACAACTTTGTTTGTTTGTTANTGGAAATGGGTATCATCATTAGTCTGAAATGCACAAAATATCATCCCATAACTACTAGTTACTCAGCTTTACTCAGGTAATTTTAAGTCTGGTTTTTTTTTTTCTTTTTAAACCTCCACAAGTTCTACAAGCACTGCTGAGATCTTTTCTTGAATTGAGTGACTAAGTTGGAGGAACTTTATACTGAAACAGAAAAAAATTTTCTCAATAACTCTGTTGACAAATTGATTAATTCTTCCTACAAAACTTACCAGAGATGACAGCATTACTACTGTTTCAAACTTTATCAGTCTAAAACCTGTCCTGCAAAATACGCTGTCAGATTCCAAATATTTGATATTTGGTTAAAGAGAAGTCTTTTAAGTCAAGTTGTTTCCAGGTGAGAGAGCTTTAACAATGATTTGTTACATTTCACACACTTTTAGCCTTTGTGGTATGAAAACCCCACGTTGTTCTACAAAAACTGTTAAGGAGTGCATGACAAGTTGCTGGGGGTTTTGAAATTAGCTGGTGAATAAGCAAAATTTCAAAAGAAGATCTTTTGCTTTATGGCAAATGCTTTGTGAGTTTATTTGCCTAGTGTAGTTAAGCAGCAATTATTTATGATAAAGTGTTATGCAAGACTTAACTGAACATTCCTCAGAGTAGTTTGCACAATTCAGAAACAAGATTGTGGAATTACCTCCTACTGTTCTCAGTTGTAGTTGTACATATTTATTCTATGCTTGCTTTAGTTTTTAAGGTTTTAGTGACTGTAGCACTCTGCTATTAAATTGAGATATTCCAGTGCAAACTGAGTCTGTTGTATCTGAAAATAGAAGAAGTTTACAAATGTTACTGTATGCAAAGTAGTTTTTCTGTATGGTCATAATTTTTAATAGGTGTGACATGGGAAATACGTGTTAGTGCATCATGTATAATTCTGGATAATTTAGCTTTGGGGTGAATTTTGTCCTGATTTGTAACTTATAAATAAAAACTGATAGGAAGCTTTCCTGACTACCTATTTTCCAAATATTGGGAAAATAAAGATGGGAGGCTTAGGTGTCTAAAGACAATTGTCTGGTGCTATTTTAGGGGCTACAGGCCATGAGGGATGCCTACACATAGACTGCATGTGCATTAGCAAAAAATGGAGAGCTGAGTCCTTTTGGACTGGCAGCTGAGGGATTTGTAGGCTACAAATCCCTCACATCACTCATTTGAGTGACTAAATCACACTAAACCCAGGTATCTCTTGAATGAAATATTTTCATGCCTGCATGCCAAGTATTTGGAAAATAGGTGCAACTTAGTTTCTACCTGCACGTATAGATAACTGATTTTTATATCATCTTTCTAAATTTTTTCAATTCTTGCTGTTATCTTAGTTTTGTTATATAAATTTACAATTTAATCTTAAAGGACAGACCTGATCAATAATTTTTTAAAAAGTTATTTTATTCACCTTTGACACCAAAGGTGAATAAAATAAATTATCCCTAGCAGGCTGTCCTTGCAAGAAGCACAGCATCCATTACCCATTGCCTTATCCAGTGGAAAAGCAAACTTATTTGGCCTTCTTTAAAGCGTAGTTAAGCAAGATAAGTAATATGGCTTTCCACAGTGTGTGTGTGTGTAATGGGTTGTAACCAAGGTCCCCTGACAGCAAATTTGTGGCTTAACCACAAGACCATTGTCTTCTATTAAAGAAATGTTAACCTCAGAAGTGAGGGAGTCTGTAAGCTTTCTTGTCTTTCAAAGTCTGGCCTAATGAGCTGTGGTTTGATTTTTTTTCAGTAAAAAGGAAGGCACCATGGAGGAGCCTGCAAAAAAGCAGTGAGGGACATGAGTTAAACAAGGCTTTTCTTTCATTTTGTATTAGTGGGTAAAGATGGTGAGATGAGGTGTTAACTTGAGGGAAAGTATTTTCTCACATCTCTCTCTCCATCCTCTATCTGTCTTGCTGACCACTGGACATCATTATTCTTACAATAAGTACTAAGAGACTAAAGTATTGAAATAAAAAAAAAAAACCTGTAAAGATAAGGGAAACGTCCTTAAGATTGCAGCTTAGTGTTATCCATCATTAACACCAGAACTTTCCTTGTGGGTGCTGAGAGTTTTATTCAAGGTCTAGGGTTTGATGGCTGCTCTCTTTAGCCCTCTTAGTTCCACCAGCTCGAGCAGAGCTGTTCCACCTGGGAAGCCAGAGAAGCCCACCAGGAGACACAAGTCACTGAGAGTTGGCACAGTTTACTTGCTATTAAAGAAATATATTTTAAGATTCTTCATCCAGCGTAGCGTTACCTAAAATGGGCTTGCCCTCTAGTGTCAGGAAAACTGAAAGGTGATCTCACTTTCACCAGTTTTGTGTCTCAGTGATTCTTTTCCACTTCAAGTGGTGGAGCTGCTGCTTTGCAGTCTGTGACTTGTCAGGTCAAACCAAAGCAGGAGCCAACATCTCAGACAGTGTGGCTGCTCAGAGGCTAGCAAGTGTCATCCTTTGCAAGTGAAATTTAAATAACTTGCTATTTTACCCCATTGGTAAAAACCCACCTTCAAAAATCTCTTAAAACATTTAAGTGAGGAAGAACACCAGAACCTGAGCTCTTGTGTTTGTGTGATTGGAAGCCAGCTGGTCAGGTTTAAATCTCCTGTGTGGAAGAGATGCTGTACTAAAGCTGGCAATAAATGAGGTGGAGGGCTTCTATGCACAGTGGGCACGCTGTAAAATCATGGGACAATAATCACATTGCAGTGTTTGACTCAACACTCTGTAAACAGGATCCCTGTCTTCAACCCCCTGTGCTCTCCTCTGGAAAAAGCCCAAATCCAGAATTGTCAGAGGTCACGAGAGAAAGAATCAAACCAGAAAGAACAGGTCTAGTGTTGGAACCCTGAAGCCTGGGAGTTTTGCACTTTCTGTGCTGTTCCCTCAAAAGACCACTACTTTTAACCTTAAACCTTAAAAAGACCTTAAAAGTAATATAAATATTACTTTTTAATTAGACAATTAAACCTTAATAAACCTATAACAAACAAAATATATTGCTATTTCTTAATTTTTAACTTAACTAAAAATACTATAACACTCACTATACCATAAAAAATAATAAACAGCCAAATACAACACAAAACT
The DNA here is from genome assembly GCA_013400855.1 of Buphagus erythrorhynchus. Classification (NCBI taxonomy): domain Eukaryota; kingdom Metazoa; phylum Chordata; class Aves; order Passeriformes; family Sturnidae; genus Buphagus; species Buphagus erythrorhynchus. Next base: position 83,041 of record VZTT01005557.1, on the reverse strand, counting down.
TAATATCTTGNAGTATGATGAGGTCACACCCTCCAGTCTGCAGTGGAATCATTGTCAGTCTGGCTGGGAACAACATTATAGAGAAGGAAGCATGTGACATGCCTCTATTTGCAAATTTGAGTTGAATCTGACAAACTGAGGCATGAAATTTGGGAGAAGAAATAGCAAGATCTGGAAATTTTCATTCTTTTCAGAAAGAAAATTATTTTACTGCAAAGTCTGTTTTTTAATTTAAAAAAAAAAGAAACTTCTCATTTCAAATTGCCACCTAAAAAGTTATCTTAAGTGAAAGACAAGAATTTCACAAACCAAATAAAACAATAATTTAAACTTTATACCAAGCCTTAACTAAATGTTTAAGGTAAATGGAGTGATGCAGATGAGAATGCTTCATAGGAGCTGTAGGAATAAGGGAGTTGAATTTGCACCTTTGTGTTTTATTCTGCTTTGATATCCTGTATTATTGGAGCAGTGCTGATCTGCAGAGATAACGAGGCTCACAGGCAGGGAGGGTCACCAGAAATGATGTTTTATACTCTGAGGTAGAAAAAGTTCTACCCAAACCTCTGCATTCCAGTTCTTCCCTTTTCATCTTTCCTTCTCCCTTCCCCTTCCCAATTTGTCTTCCTTCCTTCTGCAAATCCCCTTTTTTCTTTAAGCCTCAATATCCGTTTCTTATTTGGTTTATTTTTGCTGTATTTTGAAAATTGAAAGTTAACTGAGAATGAGGGAAAACCTATTTAAGGTTGGTTAGGAAAAGGATTCATGTTTCATAAGAAACTTCTGCATTTCAGATTTTAGCAAAAAAAAACCACAAACCAAAAACAAGTTTTCTGATAAGTTTTTATAAAATGTGAAATTGTAGTCCATAATTTAATTTGGTTAATTTGTGATCGGTTCATTTTGCTCATGGCAAAATGTTGCTCTACAAGGT